>KV417275.1:0-216118 GCA_001630345.1 Calocera viscosa TUFC12733 | reverse complement strand
GGCGCATCTTGTCGCCGATCTGGGGGCGCATCTTGTCGGCGATCTGGGGGCGCATCTTGTCGGTGACCTGGAGGCGCATCCTGTCGGCGATCTGGGGCGGCATCTTGTCGCCGATCTGCTGGCGCGTCTTGTCGGCGAACTGGAGGCGCATCTTGTCGGCGACGATCGTCGAATCGTCCGTCCCGGAGCTCCGCGTGCTGAGGCACATCCGGTCGGGGTATGTCGGCCCGCGGTGCGTAACCATTGTCTAGGTAACGAGCATCAGGAGGCCGGAAACGACCATTCGGCGCATCGGGTCTGTAAGAGTCGTAACCAGGCCGATCCCATCTTTCTGGGGGAGCGGATCGTGGACCCTGCGCATTGTCCAGAGTTAGTTACGCCAAGCGGATTGGGAGGTTCGCGAACCGGATAGTCTTCTGGGCGGCGGGGTGCCAACACAGGGCGCCCGTATGGTGCACGAGGAGACCGTCTGAGCGACTGGTCAATCGGGCTCAGCGGGCGCGACTGAGTAACATCCCCTCGCCGATCTGGCGGCGCGTCTTGTCGGTGATCTGCCGGCGCATCTTGTCGCCGATCTGGCAGCGCGTCTTGTCGGCGATCTGGAGGCGCATCTTGTCGGCGATCTGCCGGCGCGTCCTGTCGCCGATCTGCCGGCACGCCTTGTCGCCGATCTGCCGGCGCGTCCTGCCGCCGATCTGCCGGCGCGTCTTGTCGCCGATCTGCCGGCGCATCTTGTCGGCGACCTGGAGGCGCATCTTGTCGGCGATCTGGAGGCGCATCTTGTCGGCGATCTGCCGACGCATCCTGTCGGCGATCTGCCGGCGCGTCCTGCCGCCGATCTGCCGGCGCGTCTTGTCGCCGATCTGCCGGCGCATCTTGTCGGCGACCTGGAGGCGCATCTTGTCGGCGATCTGGAGGCGCATCTTGTCGGCGATCTGCCGCCGCATCCTGTCGGCGATCTGCCGGCGCGTCTTGTCGCCGATCTGCCGGCGCGTCTTGTCGCCGATCTGCCCGCCCGTCTTGTTGGCGACGATCATCGAATCGTCCGTCCCGGAGCTCCGCGTGCTGAAGCACATCCGGTCGGGATACGTCGGCCCGCGGTGCGTAACCATTGTCTAGGTAACGAGCATCAGGAGGCCGGAAACGACCATCCGGCGCATCGGGTCTGTAAGAGTCGTAACCAGGTCGATCCCATCTTTCCGGGGGAGCCAATCTTGGATCCTGCGCATTGTCCAGAGTTAGTTACGCGAAGTGTGTTGGGGGGTTCGCGAACCGGATAGTCGTCTGGGCGGCGGGGTGCTCGTCCCCCTTCCTCGTATGGTGGCCGAGCTGGATAGTCACGACCACTGGTCGCCATAACGGAGCGTGTCACGGGTGACGGAGAGCGAGGTCTTTTGTTATGTCTCGGCGGAGGTCGTCCAGGCTCTGTGTTTAGAGCGGGAGGCTCCCGTAGCTTCTCCACTGTATCTCGACCATTACGCGGAGGACTGTAATGATCATAGCCCTTGCGAGCCATAGCAAGATCGGAAGCTGAAGACAACGCTTGATTCTTTGCATCAGCTGAGTAGGTCAAGGAAGAGGCAACTGGGAGCTCCCAAACGCTCTCTTCTGTCTTGATGTTATAGTAATATGTCGTTCCCCGACTTTTGGAGGTTCGGGCTTCCCAGCCAAGGGGCAGCTTACCCGCCGCCTGAGGATCCGGATAACGCTTGTGCTGTATGCGATGATCATCTCCAGCGAGCATAGATCGCGCCTCGGTAAGTTCCTGCGGGCTGAGTCTGGCCACATGAGTCTCCGTCGGTTTGGGTGGCAAAGACTGGTAGCCAGGTCTCGTGGCCGTAGGCCGCTCTGAGGCTAGCGGACCAGCAGTGACAGATCGTTCTTGCGCTGAGATAACTTCTGGAGAAGTAGTAGGGGCCAGTGTGATCGGGGCTCCAGAATCGACCTGTGCGCCAGACGGACCTGATTCGGCCAGCTCCATATCGACGTCCTCTTGCCCATTCGCAAGAGCGCCTCCCATTGGCATCTCCTCTCCGGTCTCCATAAGCACGTCAGCGCTTGACTCCACCGGCGGTTGAATTCCTTCGGTGGTCGCCCCTGCAGCGGCGAGTCCGGCGTCTAGGGTCGACAGAAAGCCGTCGTCTCTGAAGGCAGAGGGGTGGGAGTCACCGTCGGGAAAGTCCTCGGTACGGTCATCTTCCGAGGGTAGCGATACAACATCATCGCCGTAGTCAACCTCGTCGAAGTCGTCAGCCATGTTCCAAGTGCGCCAGAGGCGCTGTAGAGGGAGTGGCCTTTTTGCGGCGATGGTGGTAGGGAGCGAGTGTGAGTACAACAAGCACGACCGAGCGGGGCCTAATGTACGGCGGAAGCATCCGTGGGTGCCTTCTCGTCAGTCATGAATGCACTCTCCTGAATAATGCGGTTGGTCTTGTTGAAATCCGCACTCCGGTGTATCCTGTGCATAAAAGCGTCAATAGCGTTCCGAGAAACGAAAATATCCAATTCATATCCTCACTGTGTAACGTCAGGCGCGTGTCATTCTGGTCTCGACCGATAGGCGCGGTCGCGTGGTGGCGCGCACAATACCGCGCTGGACAGGGCCGAGTGGATAGTTATGCCTCTCGCCCACAGTCCGTTCCTCCTCCAGTGTACACAACCCGCAACTCTTCAGAGGCGCGCTTGCGTGTCCAACAATCTCTGACCGGCAGGTTGAAGATGCCGATCCTGCCGGTGTTGTCTTCGGGCTCGCGGGTCCTGACTGGAGGAGGCGGCGATCCAAGCGGAGGATGGACGCGACTGCCGCCAATCCTCAGGCGAATGCTAAGATTCCAGAACATGGTGCGCGATGTTCACTGATTGAGCGCGTTTACGGTCTGACTCTTCTTGCTTAGGACTTCGAGCTAGCACTATGGCAGATGACGTATCTCTGCATAGCACCGCGGAAGGTGTGAGTACTGCTCCCTGCTCAGCACGAGGCATCTGCTAATCCTTCATTAGGTATAAGCAAGTGTACTATCATAAGCGTGCGTCATGAGCTGCTTGTTGTGCTATTGGTGCTGATCAACGCAGTACAGAAACCCACAACACCTGGGCGCGCAATGATCCTGCAATGCTGCTCCTGATATCGGCTGCCCTGGGATGTGAGTGCTTCTATTAGTCGCAAGGGGAGCGTGATCTGACTTCCGGCTATGTGCAGTGACGTCGGCGGCCTGGTCCTTTGTATACCAACTGGGTCCATTAGGTGGAATACGGCTTGCGCTGGTCATGGTCTTCCGGGACTTTGTCCTCACGGGTCTGATCATTTGCAGCTTCCTGTGGTATGCCCGCCCGCCTATCGAATGACAATGAATGTCAGCTGACGCTGTACACCCTAGGTTCATGTCGAATCGCCTCCTAAACCAGACAGCGCCAGGAACAGTACAGACCGATCCAGGCAACGTGGAATGGGCCTACGCTTTCGATGTGCATTGCAATGGCTTCGTACCTGTATTCCTTCTGCTCTACGTTATCCAACTCATCTTGGTGCCGGTCATAACCCAAGAGAGGTGGGTGTGCTTGCTTCTGGGAAATCTTCTATACCTTGTTGCGTGAGTTTTGCCCCGCATAGTCGTGACCGTATTCTAACACTCCCAACCTCAGTTTTACCCAATACTTTTACATTACCTATCTCGGTTATAATGGTACGTCTCTCCATTGTCGCTCTTAGATGGTGCTCTGACGCCATGTGTAGCTCTTCCATTCCTCATCCGAACAGAAGTTATCCTGACACCACTTATACCTATTCTGATTGGGTTCGTTGCGTCGCTGCTCGGCTACAATGTCGCAAGGAGGGCGCTCTCTCTGTATTTCGGTACATGATATTGTCATTATCGTTCTATCTATACATATGCGCATATCAACGTGCGCAGGGAGGAGAGGCGTGTAGCAGCAAGTCAAGGCCACTACGGTCTACAAACTGTGGTCAGCTTCGAGTTTCTTCACGCGACAAAATGCGGGGAAAAGATCAGCAAAGCCAGCATTTTCATTTCCCCATGTCTCCACCACCCCAAAGCGAATCTCGGAATCGACAGACAAGACGTCTGCTTCAGCACAACTCCCAATGAAAGGAGGAGATTCGACAATGAGCAGGAGAAACGGGTATTCAACGAATGGATGAACTACGTTTTCATCTGTGGAAAGAAGATAACCGGAAGACAAAGGTCACGTACAGCATACGGTACAGCAGGCGGTTGAGAGGATTGCTTGACGTGAACCTGTGTTACGATTGGTCAATGTCAAGTGCAAACGACGGAAATGCAAATTCGAAAAGTCAGAAATGATTTTGGTATATTTCAGCTATCCACAAAGGAGGTTGTCCTTATTCGGAAGCAGAACTGAATGAGATCATCACAAAAAGCGAAGAGCGCGTAGTGAAAGAGCTGTAGAACGAATGGCGAGCGTACATACCTCAACTTGTTGCTTGGTAGTCAGTCGGTGGAACAGAGACGGTAGTGGACCAGAAAGGGACGCGGTCACTGCAAAATCGCTGGGCTAGGAAAATGAAATGCCTCCGCTCAGGGGCCACGTGGCCATGCTTCTTTCACGGAGGCTTTGCCGGTCGCGTCTTTTTGGGTCGCGTTTCTGCCTTCCGACACCATTTCTCCTCAATTTTACCTTCGCTTGGTACCAACTTGTTCGTGCTGTACCCGATAGGCACTTGGTCGAAGGATTCCAGCTTCCTCTTTATATGGCGGGTTCCATGGTGAGTGCGCATTCCAGCTCCCTCTTCACGTTCTCCAACCTTTTATTTGATGATAACATCCCATCTTCGAGCGGGCGACCGAGGAATGAGCCATGCTCCAAACATGCATCACCAGCTGATTCACCTTCTTATCTTCTCTACATCATGATACGCATTGCTGACTATATGCGGCATAGATGACCCATGCCGCTTCGCCCGCGGGCTAGCGGCCCCGTAGTCAGTCCCCAGCGACGACGATCTGCATGCCGCCCTGTTTTGGGCGGCATGCACAGTGTGCTTTGAAACGTTACTCATCTGGCCATATTGCCTGCTTGAGATGAAGTTGTCAGAATGGCGTCTGTTCCTGCGGCTCGGAAGCGCTCTTCTTGACAGACATCCCCGGGTGAGCATCTTTGAATACTTGCGCGACTTCCAACGCCTTTCTTTTCCAATGATGATCTATTTCGAAAATTGACAAGCATATGTCTGAACTCGATTGAAGACAATGTTTTTATCTGATGGACATTTTGACTTCCGTTTCGGCGAACTGAAACTCACTGCCTTCAAACAGACTCGTTACCACAATCGACTCTACCTCAGTGCATAGTTGTCGGAACGACATTGTCGGCCGCATTTCATGCACTTAAAGTAAATATGCATTAAGGCAGAGCGATTTCGCCCATTGAAAGGCATTTAATTTCGGAGTTAATATGCATAACCAGAGAGTATGCACGAATAGAGGTTGCATTAACACAGAATCGACCTTATCCAACCGCCGGGTAACTACTGTCGGAGTGATGTTTGCATGAATAATACGCATGTTGTGATTACCGTTTAGACTCCCGGATTTCGAGCCCATGGGGCCTGTCCGGAAGCATTCTCGTGGCGTTTGGACATGCCTCGCGTGCCCTCGGTTCTGGTTGTCAGTCCCTGCGAGACGCCTGCAGTTCCGTCTGTTCCCTTACGTCCTTCCATCTTCAAGCAAAACCCAGTCTCATCCTTTCAGCGCCTCCTATCCTCCTTGTACACGACTGCTGCAAGCTCACTCCCATCCCAAACGGAAATATTGTAGAGACCCATGGCTGTCTCTTCTGCAAAGGCTGCCCACGTCGAGAAGGTCGTAGAGCAGATCAGAGAGAGGGGGCAAGGCCGAATCCCAGATATCGATTTCACACAACATCAGCTGGAGGATGGGTCTTTCATCAGCACGCAGGAACGAGTCGTTAAAGATGTGAGATCACATCGTCTCAGCTCTATGCGTTCTTATAACTGATCGCGCGGGTGACACGTTTCAGGTTCAAGCGCCGGCGATGGGCGTTCCCACGGAGGAGCAGTTCTTCTCCAAGACGGATCCTACAAAGCCCGATATCGCGTTTCTGAAAAACCATTTCTACCGCGAAGGGAGGGTAACGGAGGAGCAGGCACTATACATCATTGAGAAAGCGTCAGAGATCCTCAAGAATGAGCCTAACCTGCTGGATGTCGACGCACCCATCACTGGTGAGCCCCTATCCGAGCCTCCACCAGCGCCAATTCTTGACATAGCGTAATCTAGTTTGCGGTGATATCCACGGCCAATACGTGCGTCGTGCCGCTCCGTTGTCTCATTGCTGAAGCTGACTGGCAATCTAGTATGATCTGATGAAGCTGTTCGAAGTCGGTGGAAACCCTGCTGACACGCGGTACCTTTTCCTTGGCGACTACGTCGATCGCGGCTACTTCTCCATAGAATGCGTCCTCTACTTATGGTCCCTCAAGATCTGGTACCCCAATACGCTCTTCCTGTTGCGCGGCAATCACGAGTGCAGGCACTTGACTGATTACTTCACCTTCAAGCTGGAATGTGAGTAGAAGTGGTCGCCGCCATCTGCAATTGTCACTGAACCATCGCTGCAGGCAAACACAAGTACTCGGATAGGATCTATGAAGCATGTCTTGCATCGTTTTGCTGTTTGCCACTTGCGGCCATCATGAATAAGCAATTCCTCTGTATTCACGGCGGCCTCTCCCCGGAGCTCCGCACGCTAGATGACTTGCGAAGTGTACGCTGTATTTCTGGCTCGTGGCTACACAACGCTTAATCCCGCTTCGCGCAGATCGACCGCTTCCGTGAGCCGCCTACTCACGGTCTCATGTGCGACATTCTCTGGTCCGACCCGCTAGAGGACTTCGGCCAGGAGAAGATGCCGGACAAGTTTGTGCACAATCACGTTCGCGGTTGCTCATTCTTCTTCACGTATGTCCGGTTGGGTACTATCCGCTTAGGTCACATACTCACTTTCTGCAGATATGCTGCTGCCTGCGATTTCCTTGAGAGAAACAACCTGCTTTCTATCATCCGTGCACATGAGGCACAGGACGCGGGATACCGTATGTACCGCAAGACGAAGACGACGGGATTCCCGTCCGTCATGACGATCTTCTCCGCACCGAACTATCTCGATGTGTATCAGAACAAGGCAGCTGTGCTCAAATATGAGGCTAATGTCATGAACATTCGACAGTTCAACTGCACCCCTCACCCCTACTGGCTGCCCAATTTCATGGACGTTTTCACTTGGAGTCTTCCTTTCGTTGGTGAAAAGAGTGCGTACCCCATTGCTGTCAGGATTCGCAGAGCTGATATGACGCAGTTACGGACATGCTCATGTCCGTGCTCAACATTTGCTCCAAGGACGAGCTTGAGGAGGCCGAGGAACCGAGCCCTATATCCCCTGTCAGCCCTCGTAAGCCTTTCCGCCTAGAATCGTATGTCACGTCGTCTAATCCTTGTGCAGTTGAGAGTGCCGAACGTCGCAGGGCCATTAAGAACAAGATTCTGGCAGTCGGTCGCATGTCACGCGTGTTCTCTCTCCTACGCGAGGAGTCCGAACGCGTGTCCGAGCTCAAGAACATCAGTGGCTCCAACAAGCTGCCCTATGGCACCCTGGCTTTGGGCGTGGAAGGCATCAAGGATGCTATTGCAACATTCGATGACGCGTATGTCTCCATTATGCTGCACATTCAAATGCAAAATGCTGACATAACTACCTCAGCCGTAAATCTGATATCGAGAACGAACGTCTTCCTCCCCACATGATTGACCCCGAGGACGTTGCACAGTACTACACGCCGCCCGGCGGCTCCGGTCCTGGCACTCCCCACGACGGCGGATTCCCCTCCGGATCTATCCCAGGAACGCCCGGAACGCCTCCAACTTTCGAGGAGTCTCCCATGTCCCCCGGTTCCCCGATGTCTCCCGGTTCGCCATTCAGGCGTGGCCATCATATCCGTACGCAGAGCCTGGGCACGACTATGACGAGCCCGTCGACGAGACGGAGAAGCATCGAGAGCACCATGTCTCTTCTTCGCGAAGCAGTCGAGGGTGCGAATGGAGAGGATCCTGAGGCAGCCAGAGTTGCCGAAGTGTTGTCCAGCCCCTCTCGCAAGGAGTCAGGCTGGCATTGATACATGACATCAAGACGCCCAATGCCCATGAAGGCAGTATATACCCCCGTCTGTATCTCGTCCACTTTTCCCATCACCACATCTTTCTCTCACTTGTCGGTTCGTGTAAAAGCGGTTTGGGAACTAGTGTATAATGAGCCATTATGCCATACCCGTTCAGTTGTACTGCCTACATGACAACCAGGAGCATATTTATCATTGGTGCATTGTCGCCATCGGTTCCTTGCTACGTGTCGGGACTGGCGAAGCGGCGGTTACCATTGTTTTTCCGCATTCGCAAGTGTCGGCGCTGCGCCTATTTGCCTGAGGTCCGTCTGTTCACTCAATCAAGTGGTGCCAGGGATCTGCGCTCGGATGAGTGGATGAAGCAACCAATAGAAGTCTCGCCCACCGGACAAACGCGTACGCACAAAGTTTGCGACTTGTGCTACGGCCGCAAGACGGTTTATCGCTTCTGCTGGCCACTGTGCCCATTCTTCCGCAAGAGTCGCAATGGAAATCAAGGGCCGATTGTTCTCAAATCGAGATTCGGCCATGGCGATGACAGCATGTGGGGTGACGGGGCATCGCTGCAGAGTGATATGCCGAAGATTTGGGCATAAAACCGCTTCATCCCATGGGCGATACTCCAAGCGAGTGAAGAGCTCCTCGTAATCGTCGTATATGCCATTTCGTAGCTGTAACGTTTCTGTATTTGATGCCTTGTCAAGGATATTGGTGATATCTCTGGTTGTGAGCGGTCCAACGATGGCGACCTCATTGACTAGCGGAAACGTTTGGTTGATCACGATTGCTCCCAAGGAAGGAAGAGCAGATATTTCTATGTATGTCTTCTCAATGGAAAGTCTCTCCAAGTTAGGCATTCGAAGCATTTCGAATGTCTTGACGAAACCCGAGTGTTGGTGGTGCGAGATCTTGAAATCGCGGAGCTTGGGCATCAAAAGCGGAAGTTCCCGCGCCTCCATGTCGCCCCAAGCCCACCAAACGTTCTTCAGAGAAAGTGACTCGATTCCCGGATGGAAGGACAACATATCATACAGGTCCACAAATAGCGCAGTTCCCATGCTAGATGCCGCAACAGACCGCAAGTTTGGGCAGTGAAGATAATCCAACTTGTTAAAGTCGAAGTCGTCATCAAATTCGGGGAGAGGACGGAAGAAATCGCGTAGTTCAATGAAGTATACACGTTCTGACGCTTTGGACTCCGCAAGCCGTATGAGAAGATCGCAGAGACCGCAAGACTTTTCGGCATAAAGCCTCAAAGGCACGACGCCGCTCCTCCGCAGGCACGTTTCGAAAGAGAAATATGCAGCGCCCGCATCCACCGAGCGGTATGAGTTTGCGGTGTAAGTAGGGGCCAGCGTTGGACTATCTTCTGGGGATAAATCTTCAGGTGAATACCAGTCGCCTTCACCTGGGTCGGCATTGTAGATGTTCCGCCAGAGCCTGGGAGTTGATAAAGCGACTTCCCGCCAGTTGCGACAAGTGACAGTCAAACACTTCAGAGTTTGTCCAAGCGCAGTGAAGTCATGATCTTGATCGTCTTCCCATATCGCAACAATATGCTCGAATATGGTTGCCAGTACCTCGTCGGGAAGCACCCGCGTGTCGGAGAATGGCAACATGGTGCCGGAAGAGGCTGAATGTCGGAGCTTGAAAGTGAATTTCGTCGAAGGGGCCTTCATTTTGATTCCGATCCTTTTTCCACCTTGTATTCTTGCTAACTTGATTTCGATCGCCCTCTACTCTGAGGTTGGTGCCAGCGGCACTACGCGAAATGGAGAGAGTCGATGTGAATGCCGATCTAGGCGTTTGTGCTGCGTTATATTATTTCTGGGACAAGAGTACTTCTTATCATCGCAGCGAAGAGTGCATGTACAGAACGATGTGCTTTAATGTTCAGCTCTCCGACCCACCCCGGGCACACGAGTTTGATGACACAGCAAATCGCTTCGATTCCTGCCTTCGCATCGGTCGGAATAACAAATGACTACCGCTTCCCGAGAAATGGCCGCACGCGTGTGACCTCCACTTCGTCCACGATCTTCTGAGCTTCCTTCATGTGTAATTCGGTCTAGTGTTCAGAACAACGGCCATGGAAAGCAACGGGCGAAGCTCTATATGGTATGTCGTCTCTCCGGAAGAGAATGTATGAGAATGATGATGCATTTCACCTTCTACCAGCTGATCAGAAGCATTTCCGCTGCGGCCCGATGTACCGCTCATGGGCACGGTGGGCCCCACATAAGAAGGCCAAAAGCTCACGTTGATCAATTCCTCACCCTTTCTAGATGTCTCTGCTCATTTGCCTTGTGCTGGTGGCTCTGTGGCCTGTGGCTTTCGGCGATATAGTGAGCGGTGTTCCTGATTCTGCCCCGCCAGGTTTCGAAGAATGGATTTCTCCCATTGTCTGTCATCGTCGTCTGCTACTATCACATCCTCTGGCTGATTCCTTAAAAGGTGGTTCCCGCGAAGCCAGTCAGCGGAGATGGTCCCTGGGCGTCTGCGGTGGCCCGTGCACGTGACCTCGTTTCTCAGCTCACTCTGGATGAGAAGATCAACATCACTACGGGCGCTGGTGAGCATCTTATTCCAGGAAGACTAGCCTGAGACCCAGTTACAATACAGGCGGAAACCTCGCGTGCGTCGATGGCACGGGAGTGGGCTGTTTCGGCTGTGCCTAGGAAGAATCTACCTTGACCCGTTCCGCAGGCGCTTCCCAGGTTCAACTTTTCCGGGTTCTGTCTGCAAGACAGTCCTCTTGGTGTACGGGACACGGACTATGCTTCTGCATTGTACGTACCAGCTCTTTCCATATCTCTGCGCCGTCTCATGTAAAGACACAGTCCGGCCGGGATCAATGTTGCCGCCACGTGGGACAAGCAGCTCATGTACGATCGTGGCTTCGCAATGGGTGCCGAGCACCTGGGCAAAGGAGTGAACATGATCTTTGGGCCGATGACCAACCTGTTAGCTGGATCTCTGATTATTGAGTCTAACGGTAACCGACGATGCGTGAAATAGGGGACGTGTAGCTGCGGGTGGCAGAAACTGGGAAGGTTTTGGGGCAGATCCCTACTTGGCCGGTGTCGCCACGGCGCAGACGGTTCTAGGCATCCAAGACAACAATGTGATCGCTTGTGTCAAAGTTCGTATCCTTTTGACTTTCTGCATGACGTCGCTCAACTTGGATAGCATTTGTGAGTACAAGCGTACAGCAGAAGAGGTACAAGCGCTCAGTCCGCGCAGCTACGGCAACGAACAGGAGCATTATCGGGGTGGAGGAAGCAGCTCGGAGCAGATCTACAGCTCAAATATAGACGATCGCACGGCCCATGAGGTACTGCTTCCTGAATATTCGGATCATGACGTGCAGCTCATCACTCTTAGCTTTATGTGAGCTTACGCTCGTTACAGCGCCACGCCGGATAATGACGATAGACAGATCTGGCCATTTGCCGAGGGAATAAGGGCAGGCGCCGCATCCATCATGTGAGCCTTCTCTCTCATGCAAGAAGGTGACGTAACCCTCTCCCTTCAGGTGCTCCTACAACAAGTATGTGTTCCTTAACCGAAACCTTTAAGCGCGACGGTGAATGACTTGTGTTGCTAGGGTCAACCAGACGTGCGTTGATGCCGACCGTTGTTGCACAACCTTGCTGACTGGCATCCAGCCAGAATTGCCAGAACTCTAAACTTCTGAACGGCATCATCAAGGTGTGTATCACGCTTCTGAACAGAGCTATGCCTCACTGGACAGGCAACTTAGGAGGAGCTGGACTTCCAAGGTTTCATTGTTAGCGATGCTGCTGCGGTGCGGAGCGGGGTAGATACAGCTCTTGCTGGCCTAGATATGGTGCCTCGTTTTCGAAACAAACTTTCATGTGCTGATGCCGAACTAGAACATGCGAGTTGCCATGTTAAAACCTCACTGGCCTGCTGACATCGGCCCACAGCCCAGGGTTTTTCTACTTTGGTACCGGGCCATACAATGGAGGCGCAAGTCTTCCAAACGAAGGCAATCCGGACAATACCACATATTCCTGGTGGGGCTCCAACCTGATCACTGCAGTCATGAATGGCTCTGTGCCGGAGTCTAGAGTGGATGACATGGTTCGTACATGTCTTGTCTGCCATGAACTGTTCTAAGTGCATTATGCAGGTGACCAGGGGTAATCATTTCACCGAAAGCATGCATCTTGACACTGACTCTGCTGGTAGCATTTGCTGCTTTGTTCTTCACCGGCCAGGACTTGACCAGGACCCCAAATTTCAATTATCAAACAGAAGTCAGTAGCCAGGATTATGTTTGCACCTGCGGCATTGACCCGCGCGGATAACAGGACACTTATCTGAACGGAGTTCTCGTCAATGAACACGTCAACGTCATGGAAAATCACGGCCAGCTCATCCGAGAGATCGGAGCGGCATCGATTGTCATGCTGAAGAATACAGGTGTGTTGCCAGTTGATGTCACCAAGTATCGGTGCGTTCCATTTTTCCTCATATGCGCGGGCAACAACTCACGTTTCGTAAGTCGCTACGGTATCTTCGGGTGGGCTGGCTGCTTTCCTGCGGAAGCGATGGGTTTTTCTGAACAAAGGCTGCTAGATCCGACGCAGGTCCGAATCCGCAGGGTCCGAACGGTTGCGCTGAGTACGCCATTAGATGCTTGTCCAATTCGCCAGTCTAACGCTCACTAGCCGTGGTTGTGATCAAGGCACGCTGGCCATGGGCTGGGGCTCCGGGACTGCAAATGTGAGCTTAACGCATCCCATGCCGTTGCATTCCTGAACCTTTCCAGTTCCCATACCTCATCGATCCGAACATGGCGATCACGTGGTATGTCTATAACAATCGACCGGATACCATGATCGAGAGCGTGCTCGACGATTACGATTACGCCTCAATCAATCAAGTTGCCAGTCAAGCAGATATCTGCCTGGCCTTCGTAAACGCCGATAGTGGTGAAGAATACGTGAGTCCATGCCTTTGAACGCGGTCATGCGCAATGTTGATCGTTTTCGCAGATCACTGTTGACACCAACGAAGGCGACCGCAACAATCTCACCCTCTGGCACAGTGGCGAAGCGGTCATCAACGCGTCCACCTCCTATTGCTCCAATACCATTGTTGTCGTGCATTCAGTGGGCCCAGTGTTGCTTGAGGAATGGATCGACAACCCCAATGTGACTGCCGTGCTTTGGGCCGGATTACCTGGACAGGAGACGGGCAACAGTCTGGTCGATGTGTTGTTTGGCGCGGTGAATCCAAGTGGCCGCCTTCCGTACACACTTGCAAGGCAGCGTGGAGACTATCCTGCCGACGTGCTATACGAAAGCAACATGACCACGCCCCAGATCACGTATTATGAGCGTTTAATGATTGACTACCGATGGTTCGATGCGCAAAGCATCGTTCCGCGATACGAGTTTGGCTACGGTAAGCGGATTAAAATATTTGAGATGCTAGCTTACGAATGATTCAGGCTTGAGTTATACAACGTTCAACTACAGTTCACTGTCTCTGTACGGCCAGGGTATCAGCAAAAGGGACGATGTCAATAACTTCGATGCGAGGTGGGTGACGGACACGTCCATGGCTCCTACGGCGACATACAATCCGTACCTCAACCAAACCTACCCTGGAGGTCCTCTTTCGTTTTCGGACACCATGTACACGGTCACATTCAAGGTTACGAATTCTGGCTTGCGAGATGGCTATGAGGTCGCACAGCTGTATCTGGGCTTCCCAGAGAGTGCGATGGAACCACCCAAAGTTCTCAGGGAGTTCAACCGAGTCTGGATCAAAGCCGAAGAGACCAGCACTGTTTCCATGACCCTCCTGCGGAAGGATATCAGTATATGGTAGGCCGAACGCGTCTGCTCTACAAGTTCGCGGTCAAACTAATCCATGCCGTTAGGGATGTCATTTCGCAGAGTTGGATTATACCGAGCGGAACATTTACGGTGTACATTGGTAAATCTTCCCGCGATATTCAGCTCACTGGCTCGTTTGAGCAGTGAACGGTTTTAACGTAGGCTTTAACATAAAGAATGTAACCAACGTTGAATAAACTCTTATATGACCCGATCACCTGTTATATTAATCTCAAGGAGCAAACATGGGCATCGCTCCGGTGATTGACAGGATGGTGTAGTGGTTATCACTTTCGTCTTACAGTATTGGGGATCGAATCCCCAATATGAGTTGTGACGATGGGCATATAAAAGTGCTCATAAAAGCTAAATGGGGGATGCCGTAGTGCGATGACAGGATGGTGTAGTGGTTATCACTTTCGTCTTACAGCGCTGGCGTTTTTCGCGTTCGAGCTGCACACGAATGGGCGGGGGTTCGAATCCCTCTCTTGTCAGCAGACCCTTTTCTCGAACCTCACGAGAAAAGGGACGCGCTCAAAATTGTCGCGCATGGCGTCCCTGCAGAGTCCGTCCGATGTCGGACCGATGTAGAATCGACATCGGAAGCGTCCGCCTGGCATGCGCGGCAGCCTTCTCCGTGCCTTATCGACCGAGTCGGAGGCTCTTCAACCTTTTATTTGATGATAACATCCCATCTTCGAGCGGGCGACCGAGGAATGAGCCATGCTCCAAACATGCATCACCAGCTGATTCACCTTCATTATCTTCTTTGTATCATGATAGGCATTGCTAACTATATACGGCATTGATGACCCATGCAGCTTGGCCCGCGGGCTAGCGGGCCGCGTAGTGAATCCCGAGCGACGACCTACATGCCGCCTTTTTTTGGCGGCACACAGCGCCTGCTGTGAAACGTTGCCCATCTGGCCATATTGCCTGCTTGAGATGAAGCTGTTAGGATGGCGTCTGTTCCTGCTGCTAGGAAGTGCTCTTCTTCCCGGCAGAAATCCCTGGAGTGAGCAGCTTTGAATCCTTCCGCGACTTCCAAGAGCTTTCTTTTCCAATGATGATCTATTTCGAAAATTGACAAGCATATGTCTGAACTCGATTGAAGACAATGTTTTATCTGATGGACATTTTGACTTCCGTTTCGCCGAACTGAGACTAACTGCCTTCAAACACACTCGTTACTACTGTATCCAACCGCCGTGTAACTGTGGGAGTGATGTTTGCATGAATAATACGCATGTTGTGATTACCATTGTGCACGTTGCTAAGTCTCTGTCTGGCTGATGTATACCTTTGCATAATTGCGAGCTCGAGCGAGGGCATCATCATACCGCTCGGCGGCATCAATGAGAGCATCCCACCTCTCGCGTCGCTCAGAGTTTATTTCACCCTCTTCGGCCCTGGCGAGTCTGATGTCTTCAAGGGCATACTCTCCCTGAAGAATGCGCTGGTATGCGTCCGTATGGATCTTCTCGAGATGGTTGATGCATTGAGATTTTCTTCCCCACCTGTGTACTCGGTCAGGAACGAAGCCATTGCAATGGACATTGAACACACAAGTCCAAACAGAATGGACACTGGTTCCGATTGGGGACCTGGTGCATGTGAAGATAATCGTTCAAGGCATCTTCAAACTTCAAGTGTTTTTGCTCGCTGCAGACTTGTAAGTGATTGGGCTGATGAATGTGGGAAAGAACGCACAAATGTCGCAAGAGTTTAGCAGGGCTCTTCCAATTGTCCTTCACATCGGGAGTAAGAACCTTGCACATGTCGCAGTGATACTTGTCCTAAGATTGAAATTGTTAGCTTTGCTACGGAAGATGGTGAGCTGCGCACCGTTTCTTGTCGAGTTGGTCCCTGCTGCAAAAGTGAGCAATGCAAGGCATGCAAACAGGAACAAGGGAGAGTAGGGGCGACGGGAGGCACCCTCGCCCTCGCAGCGTTCATTGGCATCCTTGTGGGGTGCGGTCTCGCCCTAATCCTCGCGATTGTCCTCGCCGTCCTCCTCTGGCGCCGAAAGCGCCAAGCCCGCCGACGCGCCCCTTTAGCCGAGTTCCGCGCTTCCGGCGCAGGGCCAGACGGAAACGTAGCAGTGTACGAATCGAGGCGTGCCTCGTGCGACGGGCAGGGGTCGTACACGTACGAAAAGGACGTTCCTCTGTCGCCCATGGGCGCAAGGGGTCAGAGCTACTTCTCCACCGGCGTGCCTGCCGATCCACGCGACGACGCTAAGCCCGGCCTGGGGGAGGAGGACGGCGTACCGACCCTGCCCTACGTGGCCCCCTCCTCCGCCGAGGACCCGTTCGCGAACCCGAATGGGGAGAAGACGGACGGGCTCACCTTTCCTTTTGCCTGCCGGATTGCAGGCTCAACAAGCGAGCGGAAGAACCACTCTGCCATTTGCTCGGCAGTGCAGTTGAGGGTGTTGACTTCCCCGGTCTCATCGAATGCACCAAGATCAACGTCAAGATCCTCCTCGGGGTTGGGGTCCTCCGGAGCCTTGCGCTTCTTCGACCTCATTGACGGGTGGTTGCCATGCCCCAGACTGGTCTCATCTCCGATAGGCATGCCGGTGTCGGACACGCTGAAAGGCTCGATGCTCGATGCCTGGCTCGGGTGAGAGGCTGCCGTGAATGCAGAGGAAGTTGATGTCGAGCCGTATCTTGCTGCGGCATGCACAAGGAATTGGCTCGTGTCATCTGCACTAGCCACCAGTGCTGAATGCTCCTCATGCGTGAACTCGACCTCGGATGGTTCATGTTCAAGTGCCTTGCTCTGCTCACGGCACTTCCTCTGCTTGATGTTCTGCCTGCTTGCCTTGGCCGCCTTGAGGTGGGCATCCCACTGCGTCTTGCAAGTTTTCAAGAGCTAGAACAGTTTAGCGCTTTCCTTGCGGCAGATGAAGCACTCACATCTTGCCAAGCATTGGGTTCAAGACCATCAGGCGCAACGGCCTTTGCCTTCTTGAGCTCGCGGGTGAACGTGTTCGGGTCGTTGATTTTTTCAGCACGAAGCTGCGGCATGTATTTGCAGATGCCATCCCAGGTGCTCTTCACGCTTGCGAAAGAGGTCACCCAGCGTGCATCGTTCTACAGACATGTGGTCAGCTTCGAGTTTCTTCACGCGACAAAATGCGGAGAGAAGATCAGCAAAGCAAGCATTTTCATTTCCCCACCTCTCCGCCATCTCAGAGCGGATCTCGGCATGGACAGACAAGACGTCTGCTTCAGCACAACTCCCAATGATGGGAGGAGATCCGACAATGAGGCAGGAGCGATGGGTGTTCAACGAATGGATGAGCACATACCTTGACTGCCATTTCTTCATCCGGAGTGAGGACAACAAGATTCTTGCGCTTCTGGGGGAGAGAGAGCCCTGCAGGTAGTGTAAGCGAGGCGATATCGATCTTATTGGGCGTTGGCTATTGAAGACATCAGCATTGTGTTGAACATGGTAGCCTGGATTCTTACGGCTGCTCCAATCATCCCGTGTACACGTCTGATACCGGCACGTACATAGGATGACGTGTAGAGAGCACGTGTGCGCTTTTCCTACAGCATTGATTAGTGTCAAATAGCAAGCAACGCCGAGTTTTACTTACAATATAGTCGGGGTCCTGGGCATTAGGATGCTCGCCAGACATGAGGGCAGTCATGTCAAAGTCGGCAGTGTTGCGTGAATAATGCCGCGACGCAACCGTGTTGTCCTCACTGTGAACAAGAAGCATTGATGCCGTGGCGGAACCATGTATACGATTGCTCTACAAACACAAGTCAGCATCTTCTCCTGGCTGAACTCCTCTAGCCGGTCGGACCACAGGATATCGCACATGAGACCGTGGGTAGGCGGCTCACGGAAACGTACCTCGATGCCAACATTATGGCGGAACGCATGGGATGACCCTGGGATGCCAGCAGCGAGCATTACCCGTTTGTATGCCGCATTCACCAGCATGGCATTTGTTGGCGTATCGGGCTCGACAAAGCCATGTCCACCACGCCTTAGTTTCAGAAGACTGCAGAGTTGTCAGCATAAGCAGCACACGACTCCTCGACACAGATGGCACATCGACGTATGACTCTAGCCTCTGACGCTTCACCCTCGAGGGGCTACTCGGCTCCTCCGTAACCTGAGAGGAAGTTGAACACTTACAAGGGTCTAGATGGATTTTTGAGCGTGAGTCGACTTGCGGGAGAGTCGAGCAGCTCTTCCCACGTCTAACAGGATGTAAGTACCAGACTAAACGAAGCTTAGAAATGACATACTGAGAACTCAAGATCGCCACGCGCAAAGAAGTATGCGACAATGGCAATCGGGCTAAACATGGTGTTCTGTGGGAACTTGCACGGTTCCATTTCAAAGATTTTGTAGGTCGCTTCGACTCCATAGCCATTCTAGACAAAGTGTCAGACAGCACGACGGTTGAGACCATTGGAACTCACTTTGAAGTTCTCGCAGTGAAGCCGGATGGCAAACTGCGACCGCGAGCGCTTGTAGATTTCAAATGCACTGTTCAACATAAACTGCAAAGCATCAGTGCTCGCCCCGAATGAGATCACAGAGCCCCGGCGTGAATTTGAGGCAATCGAGGTAATGATCCTTGAGAGAACGGGGATTGCCTCCATTGGCGTTAGAATGAGTGAAAATGGATGAACGATGCACGACGGTGCAACTGAAGTAAGCAAGTAAAGAGTACATACGTATCCCAGAGCAAGATACTCGTCGTTGGATGCTGCAAGCGTGGAGATACGCAGGCCAAGCAGGAATTGGACCGTCATCGCGGCAAGTGTCTGCAAGCCCACGAGACGTCCTTCTACCTCGGTCATCTTCATTTGTGTTTCGACAAGGAGGCAAAATTCCGGCTGGCCGATGTAAACCATTTCTCCCGCATGTCGCCTCAGCTTGTGTTCGCGGACAACTGGAAACTGTTGAGCACGGCCTTGCAATGATTGGGATGACTTACTCCAGAGGCAGACATCCTCGAGACGGCTCAGGAGACCCTCCTGCACCAAGAGACGTAGACCAACAAGACGGGCATCACCGTCCCACGTAAACATCTGGATACACCATCGGAGAATCTCAAACCATTGCCACAACGTCCGTGATCGGACACGGTCTTCTCCTTTCGTGCCCTTTGTCGTAAGGACCTAAAGAGGCTTGTCAGTACACCTTGTCCCTGTGCTCGGCACCCATGGCAAAGCCGCGATCATAAATGAGCTGCTTCTCCCACGCAGATGCCAGCCGGACTGCAGATCTGCATGAAACGGCGTAGAAAGGCATGGAGAGAGTTGATATGTACAATGCAGACACGTAGTCCGTATCGCGTACGCCAAGAGGTTGCGGGCAGAAGCCGGAAAAGTTGAACGTGGGGCTCACCTTGGCGTACAAGAATTGCTCGGCGTACCTCTTGACGATGGGCCGATACCAATGCATTTCCGGCTCGAGTTCCGGTCGTGCGATGCCCATGAAGATGCCATAGGCAGTAGTGATGAGGCGGCGACGTTGCTTGACCGATGGGCTGGACATATCAAGCTCCAGTTCAGCCAATACTTGAACCCTTTCCATGACCTCGCGAGCAGCGGCGGGGTTCTCCATCATCACCTTGAATGCTGCTGGCTGCCGTTTGTACTTTGGCGCCGATGCCATTACTCGCTCGAGACGTTTCCGCGCGGCATCGGTGCCTCCGGACCCGCCAGGACGCTGAGCACCAAGCTCTTCCTCCAAGGCATCGGATGGGGCCGTCGGAATGGCACCCCATGGCGGCAGGGGAAGCGCGTTCGAGAGTCCGGCAGGCGAGGGAGATGCTGAGTTGTAGGGCGAGGGCGAGGTATTCGATAGGCTGCTGGGGGACTGCATTAAGGCAGGGGAGTGCGAGGATGCCGGTGACCATGCAGGAGGCGGAAAGACTGCCTGCCGAGATGTGCTCGCATTCATCAATTCCTCACCCGCTCTAGATGGTCCTGCTTGCTTCTCTTGTGCGGGCGACTCGGGGACCGGTGGGCCATACGAAACGGTGTTGCCCTCTCTAGATGGCCCTGCTTGTATGCCTTGTGCTGGCGAGATTGTTGCGTGCGGAAGTCCGACCGCAAAGGTATCCTTTGGCGTAGTTGCCAGTACCTCGTCGAACCGCTGCAGCCAGTTTGGGATCGCCGACGGCAAGCGGACTCCGCATTCTGTGCTCAGGGAGTTGAAGACCTCGGGCGACATTGTTGGGAGGCCAAGGAAGGCATCACCGGAGAGGGGAACAGAGGTAGATGCCGGGCCAGGCTGGAGATTGGCAAAGTTGAACTGCAGAAAGTCCAGATTGAGGTCAGGCCAGGGGAGGGTAGTGCCGTCGGCCAAGGGGATCGTCTGCGCGGGTGTCGGTGCCCCAAAGTTGAGGCCAAGACCGTTGCTTGAGGAGAGGAGAGGGTCGATGGGAGGAATAGGCGGGGGGGCACCCCAGGCAGCATCCATGGTGGAGGGTGAGGGACAGCTGCACGACAATAGGCCTGCTTTTATACGTTCGAGCGCGCTCAGAAGCGATGTAGGGCTGCTTGAAAGGCGGGGCGGAGGGAGGTGGGATCGTCGGGAACTCGGCGAGGCGTGACTGCAGAAACCAGAAGCGGAACTCGGCCTCGCATGTCGAGAGGTCTTGCGAGCGCCAGCGCATCACGTCGAGAAGGGGGATGAGGCCTGTCTCCTGCCATTTGGAGTCGAGGATGCAGTCGAGGATCGTGTCTGCGGGAAGATGGGAGGGATAGCGGACGAAGAGATGGCCAGACAGTCGGGAGTGGAGCGCCGTGACAACTGCACAAGCCTGTCAGGAGAAGTTCTTCGATTCATTTCGAGAAGCATACCGGCACCATTATCCAGAGCATATGTCACGGCCATACATCTCTTTCCGATGGGCACAGGTCCCACAGCGATCCATCCGTTCTCGAGATCGGTAGTCCATCCTCGCCCATCACAACATCCTGCACCACAACCCCCGTCATCGCGCCCATCGTACGATCCTCCTCCGGAATCTCCCTATCCGCCGACATCCTCGGGTCCGCTCGCGCACTTTGGCAAACATAAGCTTGTTGGCCCACCTTCGATTGCGACAAGGTGCATGCGTACCATCAGCGCTCCCATATCCCCAATCTGCCCACAACGGCCCCAGGATTGGCAGATGCATTTCTTGAATCTCGTGCATATCCTTTCCTGAAATGTGATCGAAGCGTTCCTTCACACTGATGTGCTTGGTATCGGGGACCGGAATAGCGGGCATGTAGGTGCACACGAGCAGAGTGGAGCCACGGCGATCGGAGCAGAGTTCTGTGCCGGATCCTGGACTCGTCAAGCCAGCAAATTACATGTGCTGAGGAGCTTGACTGCCAGTTGTGAAGGACAGAATGTGATCCAAGGGCTCCGTTCCGCCGCCGGTGCAAGAGTCTGTGTCGGAGGCGGCGAAGCATGCGTTGTGCAGTTGCCGATATAGTCCAAGCCCATGCCCATCTCACGGCGTGCGATGCGCACGAGCGGACCCGAGCTGATCTGCAACGATATGGGCGGGCCGTGGAGCGGATGATCGTTGGACAGGGCTCGGCGAGAGCAAAGAGCCGGTCGAGGAGGCAATACCCGGGCAGAGTATATGTAGCCATCTTACGATTCGGCACGAGAATATCGGGCGCGATAGAACGTCCATTTCACTGTATGAGGTGAGCATCGGCGTGTGATGGGCAGCTTGGCACTCACGAGCACAATTTCTCCAGCTGATCTGTCCCTTGCGCTCGAAATCGCTCCTCCAACCATGCGGAGCCTCGTAGGAGGCAATAACGGCATCCATACAAGTCCATTTCACTGCATGGGGTGGGCATCGGCGTGTGATGGGCGAGTTCCAGCTGATCTGCGTGTCGAGCGACGTAGCAGGCAATAACGGCGGCTTTCTCGCGACTTTGGCTGTCCATTTCACTGTGTACGATTAGCATTCGCCGTGTGATGGCCCGGTTGCACTCACGAGCGGTCCCGAGCTGATCTACGGTCGGCAGGCGTGTCGCGCCGCGGGGAGAGCGTGTCCAGAAAAGGGAGTAGAGTGCCCGCCAGCAGGATGCACGCGCCCTGGACCCTGGGCTGTGTCGGCTTCTTTCGGGCCCGCCACCTATGACGAGGCTACTGGAAGTAACCAGGCGTTGGCCACTGCGCGCTCGGCTGGGTTCTGGACTGTGGCGATGATCTTGCTGCAGAGACCAGCGGCATACCAGCTGAGATCGGGCAGACCTGAGTCCAATGGATGCGGGTTCGCGCTATCGAGTTCGAATGGAGGAAGATCGCGAACCTGAAGAACAGTCTGCAAGGCGTCGACCGCGTCGTTGAGAGAGGAAACGAGGGCGGTCAGCGTGTCGACGGTGGCATCGCGGTTGAGGGCGCCGTTCACCTTGGACATGCTCTGGGTCGCGCATTCGGCTCTGTCACCCAGGTGTCCGTCGGTTGCGGCGTTCTCGTGCTGGAGAAGGTGTATGTCTGCCACTGGCGCTATTGCATGCGTTGCTGGACGGCGCCAACTGCACAGACCGTTGTATCTATGGCATCATGGAGACTTTCCGTTCGGCGCGTCGCCTGGGCCTACAGCGCATGGGTCGGCATGTTATGCTAGGCAGAGGAGAAGGCGTGTTGTGACGGTACCCCGACTCTGGCGCATAGTTGTCCGTTCGACGCGGTCGTTGGGTGGAGCTGTCCGCCCTCACTGGCACATGGAGTGACAGGTCCATGTCAGGCAGAGGAGAGCAGACAGCGCGATCAATGGCTGAGGCTCGGAGACGGTACGTTGCCTCTCCCGCGCGCAAAGTTGTCGGCCCGCTTCGCGCGAGCACATGAGCGGGCAGCTGCATGCCAAGAGGAGGAGCGGAGAACACGGGTGCGCGTATCATATCATTAGAGTTGGGCGGGCATCGTAACCACCTATGCGGATGCGGGAATATAGAAAAAATGTAGCTATTAGCCCCACTGCTATCTATACTATCCCTGCAGCGTGCCCCTCCGTGCGACTCGTGCCCACCGCCAGACGGACTTGGCCCGCATGCCCTTGCTCACAACCCGCTCCTGGGTGAGCGCCTGTGTGCCCGCGCGGCGCAAGCCAAATCGCGCACGGACTGGCAAGGGTCCAAATCGCTGAAATGACTTGTAAATCGCTGAAATGTTACGCAAGTCGCTGAAATGACATTCAAACTCGCTGAAATGTCACCACAAATCGCTGAAATGGAATTGCAAATCGCTGTACAACGGCCACGCAAAGTTTGTCCAGGCCGGCGCGGCGCTCAGAGAGAGTTTCGCGGGGTACACAAGATCCGCGAGATATCCGTCTGGAAGACTTGCGGGAAGAGGAGGAGACGAGTCTGAGGGTGATATGACCTTGTTGACTGCGGAGGATAGGGAGCGGTGACGAGAGGGGCGGCATGTGAGGGGCGGCATGTGAGCAACCTCAATGGATATCCAATGGATATCCATTTACGTGAATGGATTTTGGCTGGAAGTCCAATGGATTTCCAGCCAACCTCCCCATCCGAGGTCCTCGATGCCGGCAAAATACTCGCGCAGGTAGCCGGCCAGGACCCAGTTGGCGATGATGTAGAGCGGCTCAGGCGGGTCGAGCTTGCGACGCTGGACAAGCAGGCGTGCAGCGCCCTGGTGGTCACCATGGATGTGGGAGAGGAAGAGGAGGCGGATCAGGGATAGGCGCAAGTTTGTCCGGTCGTGCGCCTCCGGCGCGGCTCCGAGAGGCGGCCGTGACGATGAACTGTCGTGAACATCGCGCAAGTGGGCGCGGCGCTGCTGGGCGCGGCGCTGCTGAGGAGAGAATTTCTCGCAAGATATCCGTCTCGACGACTTGCGGGAAGGGGAGGAGGACGAGTCGACGACGAGATGACCTTGTTCACTGCGAAGGACCGGGAGCGACGAGAGGAGCAGAGAAGGAGCGAGAGGCGGATCTCGAGGCCGCCTTGAGAATGTCTCGGGGTGGGCGCCTCCGGCGCAGCGCTGTGCGCAAGTTTGTCCGGTCGCGCGCCTCCGGCGCGGCTCCGAGGGTTTGTCCGGGTGCCCATCCGAGGTCCTGGATGTGGGAGAGGAAGAGGAGGCGGCAACTCAAGGTTCGTCAGGGCGGTATAGCCGCAAGTTTGTCCGGTCATGCGCCTCCGGCGCCGGCTCCGAGGGTTTGTCCGGGTGGCGCCTCCGGCGCGGCGCGGCGGCTCTCTCGCCAGTGCCTCGCTCCGCTCGGGCGCTCCGCGCAGCGCTTCGCGCGAAATTGTCCGTTCGCTCCGCTCACCCCTTCGGGGCGCCTCCGGCGCGGCGCTTCGCGCGAGTTTGTCCGGCTGGGCGCCTCCGGCGCGCGCTTCGCGCAAGTTTGTCCCCGCCGTGCAGTCGGTTCCTCGCCTTCGGCTCGGAACCGACTGCACGGCGCACGGTCGTGAGTTCGATCCTCACTCTTGTCACAGAATACTTTTTACAATCTGCTAGAAGAATTGCGTTCAATTCCCGGTCGGATCTTTGCTATTTCCCTATGAGGAAAGTACCGTGCGAGGTGAGGCAAAAGGTTCCGTGTCCGCGTTCTACGAAGCTCTGGTATTGCTTCCGGGGTTTGTCCGGACAGAATTGCAGGTTGAACACAGCTCCATTCTCACGCTACTATGACGTCTAGTACAATACAATTGGGGTGAATAAAAGCCCTTTAGACAGGGGCGCATTGCTTCTTCAGCCACGCAATTGCTCGCTCGTCCTCCTTCGCCACCAGCAACCGCAGCACCTTTCGTTCCACCTCGGCATTATAGTCGTTCAGCCAAGATTTCTCTGCCTTGGTTAGCAGGGAAGCATCGACCAGGCTCGTCTGGATTGGGCACTGTGATTAAATCAGACGGATGTGGTAGCAGCGTAGCAATGCTGACGCACCATTGTTACGTGCTCGAAAGTATAATAGTCCCGGTCACCAAAGCGGTTAGGCGTCTCTGCTTTCGTGACAATGATGACATTCTCGATGCGGATTCCGAAACGTCCATCAGCATAGTAACCCGGTTCTACACCCATAAGACACAGCTTCGAGGCAGGAGAGCCCGGCTTACCATCAGATATAACCATGCCTGGCTTGAGAGCAGTGTCGTTGAACACGATGCGCTGTCCAATTCCGTGTGGGCCTTCGTGCACGTTCAGGAAGCTGCCAACACCATGTCCCGTTCCATGCCGATAGTCGAGGCCATCTGCCCAGAGTGGACGACGAGCAAACGCGTCCAGTATGTAGCCGGATGTTTCTTCCGGAAAGACAGCCATGTCAATGGCCATATGTCCTTGCAACACACGCGTGAAGGCTCTTATTTCCTCTGGCTTCGGTGCGCCAAATGCCTGCAAAGATTAAGCAGGTGCACAACGCAATGATGATAGAGGATCCTACCCAGGTTCTGGTTGTATCGGTGGTTCCGTCCTTGTATTGCGCTGCGAAAACACGTTAGACAGTCTTCGGGGCCTCCGCCGCTCGACTCACCTCCGGAATCACAAAGATATAAGCTGTCGAGATCCACCGTTGCACAATCTTTCGGATTTGGCTGATAGTGGATGATGGCTTGTCGATTGTCAGCATCTGAACGGCAAGCGCGGCGACCCATATACGCACCTCCATTCGACCCAGTGGCCGATATAGTCGGGAATGATAAACCCATGAACAAGTCCATTTCACTGCATAGCTTCAACATCCATCGTGTAGTGTCCAGCTTGGCACTCACGAGCGGTATTTCTCGAGCTGATCTGCCGCATCCGTCTCTGACAATTTCTTATGTGTTTGCAATTGCTCCTCCAACCATGCGAAGTAACGAACCTATGGAATGTCAGAAGACCGTCGGATGAGCAGACGTTTACATGCAAGAGCGGCACCATCACGAATATGAGATTGTCGGAAGCCTTCTATCTCAGCCTCGTTCTTCACAGCCTTGAGATCAGCAACAGGTGATCGTCCAACAGTAACGTTCTGTTCTTCCAGGGCTTTGGAGATGGCCCAGCTTGCCCTCCCACCGATCAATATCCTCTGTGCACCGGCCGTTAGATGATTCTTTGCCATTGTCACAGGTTCTTGCCTTTTCCAGTTTCTCGGGAAGGGCGTTCTTGTACTCGTCGAGGTAGTACCAAAAACCGCCATAGGGTTGAATCTCGACGCCAGGATCTAGATGTGCACTGACGTCGTCGCTTAGCTGACCAGGTTCGAGAAAGAGAATCGCTTTCTTCTCCGTTATAAGAGCATAAGCAAAGAATACTAACATTTGTGAGGGCTCAGTTCAGAGATAGAGGAGCAAGCCATACCAGGATTATATGGAATATCGCTCCCTCTCAGGTTGAACAGCCAGGCAACCTCGTCGAGCATGCTGACTACCATTGCACTGAAGTTGTTCTTGGTGAGGTATTCGCGGACCTCTTTGATCTTCTCCGCCGAAGACTTGCCTAGAGTTTCTCAGGAACTTGAATCAATCGCTGAGGTGTGCGCTCACCAGCATATTGGAGCTCATGAGCGATTATGGGGTTCTTGGGCCGTTCAGGACGGGAGTCTGCCCACACTCTATCCACGATGTTCCAAGTCAGGGGAACGAGCAATGAATCCTTCTTCCCCAGATCTTCCCGTAGCACGCGTGCATCCTCTGCAGAAATGAGGGTTGGATCGATTCCGATCTTTGTGCCTTTAGGCAGGTTCTGGACGCCATTGGTCATTGAAACGCGGGTGAACGAACAAATCTTACTTCTGACAAGAACTTCTGCCATGTCGGCACACCTACATGACAGTCAGAATGTTGCGTGTACTCATTAGTCGTATTTATTACGCACCCTTCAACCCCTGCTTCATCAATTCCCAGTTGCTGCCACAATGTCAGCCCTTCCGGCCCAAACGGTCGCAATCGTTCGCACCTGTCCAGTTGTTGTTCCGCTTGCAAGAAGTATCGCCCATCCGTGAACAAGTGTGCGGTATCCAAGGTGACCACGGCACATCCTAGCCAACCCTCCATTTCCGCACCAAGACCGTTTAGTAAGAAGACGTACCCGCGGAGCCGGTAAAGCCAGAGATGAAGGCGCGTCTTGCGTCGCAATCAGCCAGGTATTCACTGGCATCTGCGCGCTACTAAGCCAGACGTCGATCACAGAGACTGCGAACATACGCTGGTCTTCTGACGGCACGACACTATAGCTACGTTTAAAGGGATAGAGAGGATGAGCGTGATAGACTCACTAAGCTTGCACGTTGTTCTCCGGCCGCTTCATGAACTCCCGCAACACTCTCAAGCGCCCGTACGTCTCGACCGTCTTAGACTTCATGTCGACCAGTGTGCTCACAAATCGAATGGAATAGTTACAATGTAATCTTGAACGCCAGGAGGTATAGAGTACAAAAGAGCGATAGGTTGTGTGGGGGAGCATGCGTATGCCAGCACCAGGTCGCGTGCTCGACGTCACGGCTAAGGATGGACGACGCGGAGGCGATGTGTGCACCCTTACGGACGGCTTCGACACCCGGATCAACGCTACCCGAGATATGGCCGTAACAGGAATAGTCCATTCTGGTATATAGGTATACAGACCGCCGACCCGCGACGCATACAAGGCTATGATATCCGTCCGACAGCTGTCCGACCGTTGGACCTCGGAGTGCTCGGCAGTTCATCGTCACGGCCAGCCTCGAGATCCGCCTCTCGCTCCCTTCTCCGCTCCTCTCGTCGCCGCTCTCGGTCCTTCGCAGTCAATAGGGTCATCTCATCACCCTCAGACTCATCCTCCTCCTCTTCCCGCAAGTCTTCGAGACCGATATCTTGCGGATCTTGTGCAACGGTGCCATTGCCCACGCCCCAGCCTACGCCGTTGCCACCTGATCCTCCGTTATGTAATCGATAACCGGCGCTTCCTCGCCGGGCGTGAGGTGTGCGCTCACCTGACCAGTTTGAATCCAACGACATCCGACCGGATACGCTGAGTCGAGGGTTCATCAGCCCATGCTCCAATGGAACATGCGGGAGATCAGGATCCGGGTAATCAGGCTTGTGGTCCATGTTCAAAAGATATACACCCATAAAGGTGACCATGAATCCGACGATAAGAGAGGATATGCTGACGCCGTCGGTGGTGTTGAACCCTTGGAAAAGAATAAGGGATGCAAAGATCACGGCTGTCGAGAAGCCGACGTAGTAGATCGGATTGACACTGTAGAACTGTCAGGCAATCGACGTATACGCGTTACGGTAGGACGTACACGTTGGTTGAGAAGGTATCCAATGCTTTGTTGAAGTAGTTCATCTGCACGAGAATGCAGACCACCACGATGATGGCGAATACGTATGTGCTGGGGTGCGTGAGCTGATTGTTACCCGCAAAGGTGAGCTTGAGGGCTATGCCGAAGCCCTTGATTCCCATCACGGACACAGAGCCGGCCAGGGAACAGATGGTGAGGTATACGATGGGCGTCGACTTGCCATATTTTGGTGATAGAACGTAGATGAACACAAGGCAGACGACGAGGGCAACCAGGCAGTATAAGAGGAAGGCTGCAGTAGGTTAGCACCGAAACGACGAGACATGATGGTCGTCGCACCTGGTTGCAGCGCATAATGCAGAATTTCATCGACGGTTTGGATATCCTTGTCTGCGGGTGCATGCAATACGATGATGAGAGATCCAAGCAGGCATAATGCGCATGCTGCTCGGCCAAGAGGGCCGAGCTCTTCCTTGAGAAAGAAAGACGCGAGAACGGCTCTATGTCAATCGAGGGGTCAGAACGGAACGGCGACCGTGACATGCGGAGCGACGCACCCTATAATTACGCTTAAAGCTCCTAATGGCGTGACCAATATTGGGGGTGCAAAGGCGTATGCCGCAAAGTTCATGACTGGATAGAGTATTATGAGCGTGCGTAGGACCACAGCGGATGGTCTTACCCTCTCCGGAAACCACTACGCGGAGCGTCAGCGACACGACCAGGCGGAAGGGTTAGGGTACTACGCACTGGTCGTCATTCCCAGCCACCATAGTGGACTCTTCAGATATAGGAGCTTGTCGGACGCGCTAGTGTGTCCTGCTCGTTGAGCAGCTGCGTTCAAGCCCTATAGCAGTCATGCACACGATCAGAACGTTCTGCAGAGCCTCCACGTCGAGGGGACGCCACACTCACCATTTTCGTAATGATGAAACTCGATCCAATCGCGATGGTGCCCACTATGGCAAGTATTAAACCAATCCATCTGTCTTCCATGGTCGCCGAAGGGGAAAGAGCAGTATGAAGGCCAGCAGCGGCTGGTTGTCGGTTGTAGAAGAAGGCGACTGCGCCTGCAAGGACGACGCGCGAAACCCTCCGGGGCGAATGCCACCGGGGTCCACACCGCTTCTTTCGGAACTGGTCCCTGGAAATTGCGGACCGCCGATACGACCGGCTTGACATGTCACTTCGACGGCCGGCTTTGCCCAGGTTTAAGCGCTTGAGATACCCGATCGCAACCACTTTCCTCTGTACCGCTAATGAAACACAGCATTCCCAGCTAGTGGACCTTCCCTTGAATCCACAAAGTTGATGTCGGAATCGGTCGTTCCGCCGATCCCGGTCCTGGCCCAGTACCCTTACGCGTGGTACGCGCGTGCAATGTCAAAGTTTTAGCACGGGAAAGGGGCATCAGGAACACAAAGAATTGCAAATGAACTGACTGATTGGCGGGAATGGGACCATCTTCATCATACGCATTGTGCAGCCTCATTGACAATGCGACAGCATGCCACTGATGCGGCCTTCAGAAACCACGCGGCACCCTTGACGATGGTCGCGATGTCGCATATACAGGTCATTTACTTCATCCCCTGAAAGTCGAAGTCACTTCCTGCTGGTTGCAGTCCCTCAATGTTCGCAATGTTCCTCAAGAATACCACCGTATTTGTTTCAGACTGCTTCCGCAGAGTTCGGTGTTGACCCAACTGTATCGCCTTGCTTCTCAACATACGCAGGCGTCTCTGACTAGCTCTGCGCCCTTCTCACCTGTATCCGATCGGCGCAGAATCGTAGTGTCATGGACACATTCATCCAAGAGTAGGTCGAGCGTACGGATCTGAATTCGACAATGACTGGCCTTGCAGCATAGATATTCTTCCCTATAAGCGATTTTACTCTGTGGACAAAATCCCCGACTTGACCGGAAAAGTCGCTGTGGTGACTGGAGGCTCTGGTGGCATTGGCATTGAAATTTGCAGGTGTGTGCTACACATGCGATTGTTTAAGCGACCGACCGAGATATCGCAGGCAACTTGCTGTTCATGGCGCTAAAGTATATATCTTGTCGAGAGGTGAAGCGCATGCTCTGCAAGTCATCGCTCAGATCAAGGATTCTCATCCTTCTGCCGACCTGGAATACCATGAACTGCGACTTGAGTCGATTACAGAGTCGATCGCTTCGGCCAAAGCATTCCTGCAGAAGGTGCATCGAATCGACATCGTCCACCTTCATGCGGGTTTTGTCGTCGCGTCCATGGATGGCACGGTAGACGGCATCGAGCCTCTCTTCGGCATGCAGCACATGGGCCATTTCGCGTTCATTATGACCTTGCTGCCGTTCCTGGAGAAGCAGAGCTTGGACGACGTCCGGATAATCGTTACCAGCTCCCGGAACCATGAACTGGTTCCCAAACCCGGCATCGACTTTACGAAGCTTGGTCCAGGAAAGCCCAAAGATCTCGACGAGGTTTCGCTCCGATATGGACGAGCGAAGCTGGCCAATATGCTTATGTCAAACCAACTGGCAAAAGTGCTGAAGGCTCGGGGCGTGTAAGAGAATGCTGCGGCGATTCCGTCCACTTGCTGATATCCTTGGAACAGAACCAATATCACGGTAAACGCGCATGACCCGGGCGTGATCCTGACGGGCCTCATGAAGCCAGTTGCGCGCGAATTGGGATGTTTCGGTCCGTTGTACCTAGCTTGGTACAAACTTATCAGCATCTCTCCACAAGAAGGAGCATTGACCGCATTGTTCCTCTCTACGAGCCCCGACGTGAAGGGCGTTAGCGGGGAATACTATGTGCCTATCGGTCGGAAGGCGAAGTGCTCGAAGCTTGCACTGGATGATGCGTTGCAGAAGAAGCTCTGGGAGTGGAGCGAAGGACAGATGTCTCGCGTTTCTTCTTAGATGCAGGTCTTCCGTGTTGGGGTGCCTGAAACCCTTGTGGATAGTTCGACCACATCATTGTTGTCGCTTGAACGTACCCGTATTCGAGTAGATACCCTCTCTTTGTAGCCGACTATGGACAGCTTTTGGGTTTTATTGCATCTCATTGAACCAACCTCTCCACTAGTAAATAGTATTGTCTACCAAACAGACCGGACGAGATTGAAACCTAGTTGAGCAAAACGGCAGGCGCCTGCTTGACAGCCTTGATCATCGATGCCGCTGAACGCATCTCTGTCGCACTTACAACCTCCCACGATGCCGCTTGGAGCAGGTTGCGTAAGCTGATTGATTGGTTAATCAACCATGAGGCGGAGCAGGCGGAAAGGCAGGCACTTACTCGTTGATGTCTCTTCCAGCCGCATTGAGCAAGCCGGTCATGGTCGCTCCGGAGCGTGTTTCTACTTCAAATCAGCGACTACCTCGACCTTGACAGACGGGTTGCTCACCATAAGCGCTCCCATATCCCCAGTCCGCCCACAACGGCTCCGGGATTGGCAGATGCATCTCTTGAATCTCCTGCATATCCTTTCCTGAAATCTGATCGAAGTATTCCTTCACACTGATGTGCTTCGTAGATGGGACCGGAATGGCGGGCATGTAGGTGCACACGAGCAGAGTGGAACCAGGGGCTGCGGCAGGCGCAAGGTTCTATGCCGAATATCTCAGATTCGTTCTCTAGGAAGCAGCGGAGTACATACCCTGAGGATCTTGAGACAAGGCTCATCCGGCCAATTGTGTAGGACATTCTTGATCATGAACACAAACGGTGCGTTATCGGTCGATTGGAGGTGGGTCTCTTCGAAGAAGTCCTGCGCGACGAAAGAAACACGATCTGCCTCAACGATTTCGGTCGCTTGCTTCTCCCAGAACTGGTGACACAATCTTAGCGACACGAACGGAATGTGATGCTATCTGCTTACCTCCTTGATAGCCGGCAGTGCCTCCTCACGATCTTGCAAGACGGCTTTCCACTCAGGGAACCTCTTGAGCAAGGTCATGGTGAGGCCACCACGACCGCTGCCAATGTCCACCAATGTCACAGCATCGCCCAGCTCCTCCCATGGATAGTCGGATGATATGCCAGGATCCATGTAAAGCTCGAGCTGCGTCATTCCTCGATGGAAGCGCGTGAGGTAACGCGAATTCTCCATCATCCACGGATACAACGGCTTGTGATGGTACAGTTGGAACGCCGTCTAGTGACACATGTCAGACCAGAGCATCATGTGCAAGGATGCATATAGTGCACACCTGCTCGTACTTCTCCCCGGCAGGCAGCCCCTCATGGCGAAGGGCCTTGGACAAGACCGACCCACCTCTCATGCTCGGCCCAGAGGTGAAGGAGACCAGGTCGCCGATGGCATTGCCAGTGACAAGTACACTTGCAGGACGATTAAGAGCATAACGACCAGGTTCAATCTCCTTGAAGTACGATTCGGACGTCAGCACACGCAGAATAGAACCTGTTTCATCAATGAGTGCTGGCGTTCATCAAGCTGGGGACCTCGACGAACGCAGTTTAGCGGCATCAATTCCGGTCTTCGCGGCCAAGTTGCCCACCGTCTCTCCGCTTGAACCAGCCTCTGCTATCAAGTCAACAACAGGCGGTTCGCTCTCAATGACAACGTTCAAGGCTACTGGAAGCAACCAGGCGTTGGAGACGACAACGGCCCGCTCGGCCGGGTTCTGGACTGTGGCGATGATCTTGCTGCAGAGACCAGCGATGGCTTTCCTCGCATACCAGCTGACCGGGTCGGGCAGACCTGAGTCCAATGGATGCGGGTTCGCGCTATCGAGTTCGAATGGAGGAAGATCGCGAGCCTGAAGAACAGTCTGCAAGGCATCGACCGCGTCGTTGAGAGAGGAAACGAGGGCGGTCAGCGTGTCGACGGCTGCATCGCCGTCGAGGGCGCCAGGGAACTTGGGCATCTTGCTATCGTTCTGGAGATCCGTCCTATTGCCTGCCCTCCTACTTAAGGGGCATCCACCGCATATGGCCGGCAGATACATGCAAGGCAGAGGAGAGCAGAAGACGGGCCGCTGAGTGGCCTTAGAGACGGGCACGGTACCCTGGTCCTGGACCTATCGGATCCGAAACTCTGTCATTCTGCCAAGTTCTGCACGGCCGATAACATCGCACGTTGGACGGTAAATGGGCTGCATGTGCATATTGTGGATCATCGGATCGAACATCTTGTCTCAACATCGCGAAACGTGGATCGATCTTCCGCAAAGACTTAGGGCCGCATTACGCCCGATGGCCTGCGCGGTTGCTCCCGCTCCGCACCGACGTCTCTATCTCCATTCCACTCGCATCTTCTTCATCTCGCCAAACGTGACGCCTGTGCCTCATGGCGCAGTCCCAGCGAGGTCATTCCACCCCCTAATTCTGTGCCATTCCTGGGCGGGCCGAAGGAGGAAAGGTTGCCTTCCGAACATCCGTGGCTATCAGATGGAATCCTTCGTCGTCTGTGATATTTTCGCAAAGCCGCTCAAACCCCTCTCAGCGGTAAGGCCCAGGATGTGCTCCGCCCGTCAGGTGCTGTCAATCCGACTCGAGATAAGAGGCATTTCGCGATGCAGTAGCAACTGTCAGACTGCTATTGCTGCAGTCGACGGGATGGGGAGGATGGCCTTTGCGGTGGTCAAGGTTGCAAATGGATCCGTGCCTGCTGGAGAGAAAGAACAAAATCAAGGGACACAAAGCTCGCCGTCTCAGCGGCACTCGGAGCTTCCTGCTCGCATTGATACGGCTAGTCTATCTGGGTGGCAGTCTATGTACGACTATGCCGGGCCGATAGCCCCCACTCTCACATGTTCTGCGGAATCCCTCCTTCCAGCTCGACCGCCGCAGTAAGGCCGCCTCGATTGAATCGTTCTCCCGGCAATGGTCCGTATGGGGGCTCGGGCCTTCGCGTACCCCGACGACGGTTATCGCTTCCTATTGCCGTATAAATATAAGGCATATCCGCTCGTGTCTGACTCGCGGCCCCTTCGTCTCCTGAGATCAATCCCCCGCTCTCTTTAAGCTCTCCCGCTTTCAACAGCAACTCAGATATGTCTGTTACCCCGGAAGATATCGTACGTTGGCCCGCCCTTACACGTACTCCCTTCTCATCACCTTAATCCAGCCCAAGAAGGCCCAGATCCTCGTCATCGGAGGGGGCCCGGGTGGTGCCTACACCGCAGCGGCTCTTGCCCGCGAGGGGTTTGAGGTGGTCATTCTTGAGAGGGCAAAGTTCCCACGGTATGATCACCCACCCCAATATTCCCAACGCATGTTGATGTATTGCTCCTGCAGATACCACATTGGCGAGAGCATGCTGCCGTCTGTTCGTCCCTTCATGAGGTTCATCGACCTAGAGGAGACGATCAAGAACCATGGGTTCACAGTCAAGGTATGTTCATCCAGTTTTCATGCCAGGTTGGCATGCTCATATTTTCTGCAGCCGGGTGCCGCTGTCAAATTTGTTCAGTGGAAGAAAGAAGCTTGTGAGTCTTGGACCCTGATTGTTCCGAGACTTTCACTGATGCTGGGGTTTTCTTCCCATAGATACGGATTTCATTTCCTTGGACCCTAACAACGGCGCATGGAACGTCGTAAGTTTCCTCATCGGTGCTTGCTGCCATGTCCCTAAATCTGCACCCTACAGCTTCGTTCTGAATTTGACCACCTAATCCTAAAGCATGCAGGAAAATGTGGCGCGACGATTTTTGAGGAAGTTACGGTCATCGAGATCGAGTTCACCGATAACGACACCAGCAAACGCCCAGTTGCTGTGACGTACAGGACGAAGTCGAAGCAGACGGGGCGAATTGAATTCGACTACCTTGTCGATGCTTCTGGACGTGCTGGCCTAATGTCAACCCGTTACCTCAAGAATCGTGATCGGAATATGACTTTGGACAACGTTGCGTGCTGGGGCTACTGGAAGGGCACCAAGCAATATATGCCGGGCACTACTCGACACAACGCGCCCTGGTTTGAGGCCTTGACCGGTACGGAAGGTTCCAGAATTCGTTAGGATCCACGCTTAGATGTGTCTGCAGATGAAACCGGCTGGAACTGGTTCATCCCGTTGCATAACGGCACTGTGTCTGTCGGTGTCGTTATGAACCAAGGCAAGAGCAACGAGCGGAAGAAGCGCGCGACTGAAACCAATGGAGGCAATCCTCGTTCTCTTAAGGATCACTACCTCGATTGCTTGAAACTCACGCCGGGGCTCTGTGATCTCATCGGCGATGCGGAGCTCGTCGATGATGGTGTGCACCCTGTTGTACAAGCGGCTGCGGACTTTAGCTACGCTGCCAAGAGCTATGCTGGCGACCATTACCGCTTGGTCGGCGATGCCGCTGGTGCGTTATAGTGATTCCTGAACAAACTCATTTGCTGACCGGTTACAGCCTTTATCGATCCTTTCTTCTCATCTGGTGTCCACCTTGCATTCACGGACGGTCTCGCGGCCGCAGCGTCTATAGCTTCGTCTATCAGAGGGGACTTCAGTGAAGATCAGTGCTCACATTATCACGACAAGAAAGTCGGCACTGCCTACACGCGCTTCATGCTGGTCGTCATGAGTGCGTATAAGCAAATGCTCGCTCAGTCCGACGCTGTTTTGACCGATATCGACTCCGACAACTTTGATCGTGCTTTCGACCTGATTCGGCCTGGTATGTGACTTCTCTTTACCTTCCGATCGGGGCCTAACACGCCTTCAGTCATTCAGGGTGCGGCTGAGACCGGAATGACACTATCCGAAGACGAAGTGAACAAAACGATGGACTTCGTACAGCACGTGTTTGCTGCCACTGACCCTGAGATGCACGAGGCTGTCGGTGCCCGCATTGCTCCCGAACTATTCTCCCCCGACGGCAAGATGCTTACTCCCACACAAGTCGACGAGATAATCGGCGAGGACGACGAGGATGCGCGCGCCGTCGTAAAGGAGATCAATGCCCGCAAGGCGGTCCACATCATGTACGACGCGGAAGCGAACTTCAGTAACGAGGACGTGGACGGCCTCGCCGTGCGGGTAAAGCAAGGCAGCCTCGGCTTGATTCGCGTGGAGGATAAGAATGAGAAGGAGAAGAAGAAGCAACTCATTCTCGTTGATCATGGGTTCGAACCAGAGGCAAAGGAGGCTGCGATTGAGCCTACGATCTATGGTCCCAAGCCGATTACGGGTGTCGAGAGGGACGAGTTCATGCCTCTTGTCAACGGTTCTTCCACCCTCATCATTTGAAATTGCTCCTGTGTCTCGTCCTTAGATAGGATTACTTTACTAAGCACCCATGTAGATATGGTAGATTCTTTGAATACTGAATCATTTACGAAAGGCTAACCTGTACAACTCGTTGCAGCACTCGGCGCGCCCGAGTAGGAGTACAGGCATCGATTAGAGCATACAGGTATTGATGACAGATATCTCCTTCACCCATCCACTCTTAGAGCGCCTCTATCTTCGCCCGAATGATCCTAGCCTTCTCCGTGAATTCCGCTATACGTCGTTCCCCTTCAGCGCGAAGCACTTCGTATTGTCGCCGAGTTTCATGCCGCACCCATTCCTCCAGCGTCATCGATAGCTCGCCTTCAGTGAAATTGGATATCGGCGGGAGCGGGAGCACTGGCTGCATTGCAGGTATTGATAACGACGGACCAGGCAGGATGGGCGGAGCGGAAGAAATGGGAGGCGGTGTGACAGGCGAGACGCGCTCGAAAGTGGGTTGTGAAGGTCCTAAGACCGTTCGTTCAACCTCCTCAACATCGCTCGCTTCATCGTCTCCAATATCGGAGCTCATAGGCTCTGCTTCAATTTTGTCAACCGATTCAGAGCTCATAGCGTCTTGCATCTCGACATCCAAGGCTTCTGGTGGGGGTGCATCTGGCTGGGCAGAAGCAGCTCGTGTTCGTCTCGATGGTGGCTCCGCATCAGTCGCATCTTCTGACTCAGATGGCGTTGGCTGTTTGCTGGCAGATCTTGTCACCCTAGCCGGCTCGGGCTGCTCTTGTGAGTCGGACGCGGAGGGTTGTGATAAAGCGGGGATTTCCTTGCCCTTCCCTTTGGCCTTGCGGGCTCGTGGTGGCGGCTTGGTAGTCGCACCGTCATCGTCCGACAGAACGACAACTGGCTCTTCGGGTTCAGGCTTCACTTTCTTGGCTCGTCCACGCTTTTTGGGCTCTGCAGGCTTCACCGGCGCGGCAGGCTGCGGCTCTGGCTCGGGTTCCGTCTCTTCCACAATCTGAGGCGCTGGCTCAGGTTGCGGTTCCGGTATAGGGACAGTCTTCTTTGGCGGACGGCCGCGTTTCTTCTTCGCTGGTTCAGTTTGTATCGACCCAGGTTCGCTCGTAGAAGTGCTGGTCTGTTGAGTTACTGCAACCTTCGCAGTTTTGCCCTTGGTCTTGCCTTTGGCGGTTGGCATTGGCGGTGCAGTGTCAACCTCAGATGCGGACGCTTCCTCGTGGCTAGTAGCCACTGCTCGCGAACCAGACTCAACGTTGCCACCGCGCAGAGTCCGTCGTAAAGGAGGGGGGTCGATCTCGGAATCGGTTGCGCTTGGGATATTCCCGCTGGAGAGTGACTTGGAGTGTTGTGAATCAAGTCCTTGCGAGGAGGATGATTTGGCTAATGTCTTCCCCTTTCCGTTGACCTTCCGTTTCGGTGAGGCGTGAACGGACACAGACAGCATAGAGATCTGAATTGAGCGATAAGAATGGGTGCAAACAAGGACAATGCCACTGCATACGTCAACTCCGACGCGATCGCCAGCCGTGAAGAACACGCAATTAGGGCGCTTCCGGCGATGCTCCGCAAGAGGGTCATCCATAGGTTCCCAGGCAGACAAGGAGGCGCCACAGTATACACAGCTCGCGTTGTCCGGTTCGTCTGAGCTTGGGGTGCAATGAAATCCAGCCTTTGCCATCTTCAATACGCGTTGTGTCAGTCAGTGACCTAAGCTGAGTAGAGAAACGTACCTTCTTCGAGCTGGCCGAATGCTTAGGCACATCGTCGTGCGGCCACCAGACTGAGAAGGTGTCGTGCCTCAAGATTTCCATGGCTTTCGAGGTCGGCAGTCGATCGGTAGACTCAAACATGTAGCTGTACACCGTATCAGAATATGTCCAGGTTGGTTGGCTGTTGTGAAGCACGCACGTGTGGTCATTCACCCGCTCCTTCGATTCCACCTCGCATACCGCTCTTGCCCATCCACAGTCGTCCTCGTCGTGGTTGACATGTTCCAAGGAAGGACTATCGCCCGATTCCCAACCTCCAAGGCTTTTTCCACAGACAAAGCATGTGCAGTTGTCGGGCTGGTCTGGGGAAGGATTGAAATAATAGCCTGCTTTCGACAAGCTTGTTGGATTAAAGCTTTCGGTCAAAGGGTGGGGCCACGCTTTCGACTTTGCACCACGACGAGCCTGCGATGCAGCCAAAGGTCCTTTGTTTGATACGTTGGGAGGGTCAAATGAGGCGAGCCGGACTTCGAGCCGTTCATATCGAGGTAGAGGGGCTTTTGGAGGCATAGTTGGCCGTCTGGATTATAGTACACTGAGCTCCGCGATCAGATGGTTGTTGTAAAGGTGATCTGATAGAGGAGAGTAACGGCGTTGACTTGTGCTCAAAGTCGTTGAGCTCGAGGGCGTAGACGTTTACGGCACTTAGCGCGACGCGCTTCGACGCGTGCCTCCCTTTGCTCCCGCACTTGCCTGATGCGGCGCGTCCCTTGAGGACACAGCCACTTCCAAGCCAGCCTGGTGTGCGGCCCAACTGTGCCGACCGGCGGTTGACTTCTCGCCATCATCCATCGACTAAAGGACGCCGCTGGACATTTCGGGGGCGCACGTATATGCACTGAACTGGATATGCCTGCTCAAAGGATCACACGTACAACTTATGGGAAGCGCGCAAACGGTCGTGCGACCCGCTCTGCTCAGCTCGACGATGACGACGATCCGATGGTTGTCCCCACGAAGGTGACGGAGAGCAAGAAGCCGCCATCCGCCTCACGTGTAGGCAGTGCACTTAAAGGCAAGGAGTTTGATATTCCCGTTGTGAGGACGAGTGGAGTGCGACGGCCTTCTACAACCGTGCCCCGACCGCCGGACGCCTCGATCAGGACTCCCTCGAAGCCAGCTGCCATCTCGAAGGCATCTCTGCGATCCTCTGGGTCACTATCATCTCCAAACGACCTGGAAGCTAGCGATGACGAGATGGAAATCGCCGAGCTCGTTCGGATGTCCGCACCTCCCGCGGATACAGCCAAATCGATCGGAAAGAGGAAGGAGCAGGTTACGAACGAGCCGAGTAGCCCCTCGAGGGTGAAGCGTCAGAGGCTAGAGGCATACGTTGATGTGCCATCGGTGTCGAAGAGTCGTGTACATACTGCGCAACCGGTCGTAACCGGGAAGGTGTCTCGTGAGCATGCACGCCGCTTCTTCGTCGGGGCCAAGTTGACTTTTTCCAGCCGCCAAACCTGCGACCGCAGTACCACCGCAGACGGTCAAGCGTGCAGTACCAGTGGATGCAGAACAGCTTTCTCCGAGAAAGAAGAGGCTGTCCATGAATCCTAGATCATCCGCCAGGACCCCGGCTCCGTCGACAAGTCCACTCTCATCTCCGACTACACCGTCAACACCACCCATCTCACCAACCACTCCCGTACGCGTGGTTTCAACTGGCCCTTCGATACCCGAGCATCTACGATCTGGGCCGAAGAGAGGTCTACATGCCTCCCGAGGACGGACAGCGTCGCATTCGAGGATGTCCATTTCGCCAAAGCAGGCAGTGGAGAGGAAAACAACCAAAGATACGCCGCGCCCTTCTACGCCGCCGCCTCGTCGTACTCCGTTTCCCTCGACGCCGACTCCAAAACCTCCGAAAAACTTGTCTGCCCTCTTCGACTCACTGCCACGGTCACCCGCTACGCCCGGCACGCCGCCCCGTACGGGCGTGGTGCGCAGTATGTCCAAACGGAGCCCCATGAAAGCCTCAGCGTCACAATCTGGTTCGGAAGCGTCGTCCCCTTTGCTTCCTGCAACCCCCACCAAGCCCTTTGTCTCGTCGTCACAGACTGATAATACCCCGAAGCAAGAGTCTCAATCTTCTCAACCTGAGGCTACCCCTCCACATCGGGCGGCTAGTCGAACTACATCCGCCGCTTCATCAGCGCACAAAACCTATGCCAAGTCTCGCTCATTCCTGATGGAAGTTGGGTCATCTGGTTCACATTCCCAATCCCTGTCTCAGTCTCAATCGCAATCGTTATCTATGTCGCAAGGCAACAGTCAGAATATCACCGACATGGACGTCGACGCTATGATGGCGGATCTGGACGCTCCCAGTATTCCTCAATCGCTAGGTTTTGACGACTTTGGAATGGGAGAAGTGACCGAGAGTTATGCGGAGAAAGCTGCTCGGTGGGGAATTGAAGACGACAGAGCGGACGCAGGCCTACAAGACCCTGCAGATTTGCGCTCCATATCTTTTCAGCGCTCCAAAGGCGAGAACAGGAGATTCGCGGACGAGGTTGGTTTCCTGCTTGAAGGGCTCAAGGCTGGCCAAGCCCTGGCTATCCGACGGTCAAGCGCATTGCAGTTTGTGGAGAAGATGCTTGACAACGATTTCATCCGCAAGTTGAGGGCTGTGGATGGCATTGGTCGATCATGGGACGCTCTGCGACAGGCTGGAGCAGGTGATGGCGACCATGTACTGGACGGTACCTTGTTCCTTTACATCGCCCTTATCACCAAAGACGCCCGCAATGCGGAGTCCCTTCTTTCCGCAATGGACGACGTTGTCTCAGTCGCCGTCCATGGTCTCGAGACAAGAATCGAAGATGATACTTTGGCTGGCGCAAGGGTTCCTAAGGGCGAGCGTGGGCTGATGGGCACTCTGAAGACACTGTTGGCGAAGGCAGAGCTCGATGTAGAAGATGCTAAGCCTTCGACGCGCCATCTTATCTCAAGTTCTCTAAAGGCTCTGGCAAGTTTAACACCCACGCCATTAACCTTACCGATCCTTGCGCCGATTATCGCATCCTTGTTGCAAGAGCTGAGGCCATTTACAAGGCGTCTGGTGGCATTCGCGGATGGCAAGCCACTGTTACCCCATGAGGATGACGATGATGAGAATGGTGCTACCTCTGTGGACCTGGTCCATGCCGACAATTGCTTGCAAGTGCTCGAAAGATTCACCTTACGAGGCAACAACGATGATTACTCGAGTGAGGCTATGGACATCGTGCGAGAGCATGTCGACGAACTGAGCGAGCATCTGCTCTCTTTGTGCATTGGCTGTCGCGTGCTAATGGGAACCGACGAGAAGTGGGCTGCTTCGGGTACGTCTGTTTGCTGATTGCGGGGACATCATCGCTGATGCTAGAACTCTATAGCGAGAGGCTGCCTAATCTCAAGTCTCCGAGTTCTGGTCAATTTGTCGAGTGGCGAGATCCGATGGTGTCACGCTATTCTATCACAGCCCGCTGCTCTGCCTGGTGCTATCCGGTTGATCGTACAGTCAGATCAGGAAGCAATGAAGGCCTCCGCGATAGGCGGGAGGGAAAGCGCTCATGACGTCTTGTGTCTGGGACTCGCCCTTCTGACTAACCTGGTTGAGCAAGTTCCGGAAGCTAGAGCCTCAGTTCGAGAGACTTGTAGGTTCTCTGCAACTCCTCTGCGTCACCGAACTAACGCACCTGCAGTGTACAATGTTTCCTGCGCTGAAGGGCCGGAATGCACCTATTCATGCCATTGCTCAAAGCGCGTATCTGCGCTGCGGTGTTTGGTCGGCCTCTACGTACGCAAGACGGAAGAGGCGGAGCGGTACGCGGCGGAGAGCGAAGAGCGGGAAGGGGTAAGTTTGTCGTTTGTGCCGTCTCAGGCTAGTCACTCAATAATCATGGTTGTAGGCGGAATCTGCATTCGTTGCCGGGCATTGCTCTGTACTGCTCAGCATTCTAGCGCTCAACAACTCTGCCAACTTCAAGATGATTGTCAAAGCGCTGCCTGGCAAGGACAAGCGGGATAAGGTCGACCGACTCCTCACAGCGGTCAGAGACTTCACCGACGCGCAGAAGGTCGCCAAGGAAGCTTTCAGCGCGAAGTCACGCGCAAACGAGGCGGAGGATACGGACGAGGGTGACGAGGAGGAGCCGCTTCGGGCGGACCATGTCAACCCCGTGGAAGTAGATTGGAAGGCGGACAAGACCAAGACCGTTGTAGCTCAGATAATTCAGATGCTGGAAGAGCTGCGAGACGCAGCTTGACCGGGCTCGCAGCAGCTCTCATTATCACACATCCCTGACCCCTGACCCGTCCCCGTTTATGCGAATCAACAATATGCGCATATGCATGCCATAACGTGCGATTATCACTACATGAAGACGCGTATAATCCCCATCCCCAGAACGACATCCATCACTGTCATGCATGGTGAGCGAGTGTCCTATCCAACAAGAGTAGGATGGACGCACGAAGGTAAGTGCGGCGCCCTTGGTCTTCTTGTCACCCCCGAGCTCAAAGTGCTTGCACCGCTTGAGCGAGATCTGCATCTTGTACTTGCACGCCGTGCACTCGAGCCTGAGCACGACCTTCTTGGTCGTCTTTGCCTTCTTGTGGAACACGGGCTTGGTCTGTCCACCGTACCCGCTCTGCTTGCGGTCGTACCGCCGCTTTCCCTGAGAGAAGAGGGATGCCTTGCCGGTCTTGTACTGCGTTACTTTGTGCGGCGTGTGCTTCTTGCAGTTTTTGCCCTTGCAGACTGTACAATGACAACAACGACAACCGTCAGTTCGTGCATCCCTTAGCAGCGCATGGCAAGGCCGCAGTACGTACAGGTCCGGCGAGTCCTACACACCAGAGCATCAGCACCACGCCTGTCCCAGGGAACAGGAAATACGCACTTGGGAATGTTAACCATCTTGGGCGGCGTCGGAGAGCTACGGTTGTCCTCGAGCTCGGTCGGTGCACTTGCTTGCTGTAATGGGCGGAGGGGGCGGAGGCAGATTTTGAAAGAGGGGAAGCAAGCCCTGAAGTGCTGTACAGTTCTTGACGCCACTCGGAGACGGGCTGCTGCTGGGCGCTTGTGCGCGGCGAGGTGCGAGTCACCACCGCTGCTCACCAGCGTCTATTATCATATGACCTCTCGTATGCAACATGTTCTCTTAACATTGACCCTCGTACATACTGTACGACTGGCCGTGGTCACACGACCGCTCGAACGGCTGCTTTACCATGTCATTGCTGGAATCCTTCTGCAGTACACATGGACTGATCGATAACGTGAATTACGGATGTGCATCGGCGCAGTGGCTGCCTCGGATCATTTGGATCGCCCACATCGTGATGTTCTACTTGCGGTTGCTAGCGAGTCGGGGGTGGGCTCGCCATGCGAACTTGAATGCGCCTCTCGAGCGCTACTAGAGACGCAGCTGAGTCTCATCGATGTCGCATCTTCCAAGCTCGCAACCTGGAATGCTTGTTAGAGGCAACTGCTTTGCCTCGGCACCCCACTCAATTATGTTTGGAATCCACTTCCATTCTTGCGGTAGTGGAACATTGTATTGGGAGTGGCAGCGACTTAACATAGCACTTTCGGGATGCCACAGACCGTTTTGGGGGGCTTCTCTGTACATGGTGCACACGACGGTCTTCCCAGGCGATCGTAAACGGGACGAGTATGAATCCTATGAATACCACACACCTGGGCAGCGTCAAAGAAGAGAAGATTCAGAGGTTGGCTAAGTCGTAGAAGGGCGGACGGAATGTAAAGGATGACACCTGCCATTCCAGGATGATGGGGCATAGCAGGCACAGAGCAGTCAATGCTTTTCCCGTTGATAGACCATTTTGCAAAGAACTGCTTCACGACTGACTTTCAAAGTTGTGCTTGCCACAAATCCCAGAATAAACCCGATTTCTGAGATGCACGTGCCTGACGAAGGGAATATGACGCGGGACCAAGGCAAAATTGCGACCCAATCTGGCGAGTGAGCCCTGGCGGCTCCGGCTGATCCCGCTCGCATATACACCTCAGTCAGTCTGCCTTCAAGTAATCCGCACTTCTCTTGGTAGGAAGGACCGGCCGGCGAGGATGACGACCTGCCTGTGTGCCCACGCCGCCCTCATCCGTCCCTTCACCGCCAAGCGGCTCCTCTCCACCCTCTCATGCGCAGAGGCAGGCCCATCCACCCCACGGCCACGCGCGCGCACTCCCATTCGAGTGGTGCCCCGCCCTCCACGCCCAAGGGCAGCATCACACTACTCCCCCTTGCGCGCGTCCATCTCCGACCACCCACCGACGTACCGTGCCCGGCCGTCGGGTGCAGACCCGCTCGACCCCCTCGCTCCCCCGTCCGCTGCCCCCTCCCCCGGCGTCGCGGCGGGCGCCGGCGCGGGGGGCGAAGGCAAGCACCCATGGTGGGACCCGTTCAAGCGCGCTGCTGCTTCTCAAGGGATGCGTAGGGGTGCAGACCCGCTTGCGGATGTGCGCGGGACGATGGGGATGAAGGGCGGGTACGAGATGAGCGGCGAGGAGGAGGAAGCGGCCAAGACTGCCATACTCGAGAACGTCATGATGGGTCGCCAGCCGCAGGATCTCCAGCTCCGGTGCACTATCCTCGATCAGGATGGGGATATCAAGACCATCAGCGGCAAGTTTAAGAAGACGGATCTGTGCTTGGAGCACAAGCTCAACGTGCGCATTCCTTCTCCATTGTGCTGACGTGTACTGAGGCGTCAGGCAGCCGCGCGACCTGCGCAAGATCGACTCGCGCGTGCCGAATCTCGTGCCCACGATCCTAAGCCGGAAGGACTGCATCCTAGTGAACATCCTACACATCCGGGCATTGATCAAATCCGACGCTGTGCTCCTGTTCGACACGTACGGGAGCGTGGACACGCGGCTGAACAGCGTGTTCCTCTACCACCTCGAGCACAACCTCAAGCTCCGATCCTCCTCCCTGCCCTACGAGTTCCGCGCGCTAGAGAGCATCCTCTCTTCCGTCGTGAGCGCGCTGGAGAGCGAGATGGTGCTCACGCGGCACCTGACCACGGGCCTGCTCAGCGAGCTGGAGGACGATATCGACAGGGACAAGCTCAAGCGGCTGTTGCACTACAGTCGCCGGCTCTCGGGATTCCGGAACCGTGCAAAGCTCGTTGGCGTGGCGCTCGAGGAGGTGCTCGAGCAGGACGAGGATCTCGCAGCGATGTACATGACGGACAAGAAGCTTGGCCGGCCGCGCGCGCCCTCGGACCACGAGGATCTGGAGATTCTGCTGGAGACGTTCGCCAAGCAGGTGGAGGAAATCGAGAATGAGGCATCGACGATGATGGTCAGACCGGCATCTCTCCGCGCCGTGTGCCTCATGTTAACCAGTCTATGCAGGGAAACGTCCAGAGCACGCAGGAGATCGTCGAGCTCATCCTGGACAGCAACAGGAACACGCTCCTCGCGCTCGACATCAAAGTGGCCATCATCACGCTGGGCGTGGGCATCGGCTCGGTCGGCGCAGCGCTCTTCGGCATGAACCTGCGCTCGCATCTCGAGGACAGCCCGTTGGCCTTCTGGCTCGTCACGGGCACTGCCGTCGCCGCTGCTGCCACGGTCAGCATGATAGGGCTCAGCAAGCTCGCGAGGCTCAGGAGGATCGGGATTGGCAGCGGTAAGTTTAGCAAGAAGCGCCCGGGGGGCGCCTGGCTCGTCCCCGCCCCGCTAAGGGGGTGGAAGGGCATCGGTAAGGACGCGCCGCGCAGCCAGTGACCTCTTGCTTTATTGCATTTAATTATCTTTGGACTGGCGAGGGCCAGATGACACCATTCATCCCTTGGTGCTCAGGCGCGGATATCATATCATTAGAGTTGGGCGGCCATCGATACCACCTATGCGGATGTGATGCGGGAATATAGAAAAAATGTAGCTATTAGCCCCACTGCTATCTATACTATCAACTATCCCTACAGCGCGCCCCTCCGTGCGACTCGTGCTCACCGCCATCCGGACTTGGCCCGCATACCCTTGTTCACAACCCTCTCCGCCTGCGCCTGGGTGAGCGCCTCCTGCCCTGTCGAGAGCTCTTTGTCGAGAGGAGCGTCCCCGTCCCCAGCCATGTCCATCTGGAGCAGGATGTCCAGGATTCCATGCATGTAGTGGAACATGCGCCACATCTGCCCCACCTGCAAATCCATGTGGTCGAACGCGCAGCTCACCTGCGTCTTGGGCAGTGCGGCGATCTGGTTGGACCGCTCGGTGAGCGCGGCCATCCGCGCCTGGTTTTCCTCTATTGGGGAGCGGAAAGGGGACGAGGACCGCTGGCGCTCCTCCAAGGGCGAGCGGAAGGGCGATGTGGAGCGGATGAAAGTGTCGTCGTTCTGGTTCAGCGCGGGCATCTTGGGGTACCGCTGGGAGAAGTGCGTGAGCAGTGTGTGCTCCGCGCCCATCTGCCGCCCGATCGTGACCGCCTGCTTGGCCGTGCTGTGCGTCTTGCGCACCGCGTTCACCTCCTCGTCGTCTGCGAAGGTGGCCTCGTGGATGAGCACGCGGACGCCCCGCCCGGCTTCGACAAACGTCTCACACGGCATCGTGTCCGCGCTGTAGGCGAAAGAGAAACCGTCCTTGCGCCGGCAGACGAGCGCGTGGCAGCGCGAGCGATGCAACACCTCGGTCGCGATTATGCTCTCCATGTCAAAGATCTGTGCGACTTCGGCCAGGGCGGCCTTCGATCTCTTCGCCTCATAGATCGATGTGTTCCTCGACGGACCGTCAAACCTCGGGTCGGTGACACAGTCCGTGTCGATGAGCCGGACGTACGCCGGGTTACCCCATCCGAGGTCCTCGATGCCGGCAGAATACTCGCGCAGGTAGCCGGCCAGGACCCAGTTGGCGATGATGTAGAGCGGCTCAGGCGGCGGGTCGAGCTTGCGACGCTGGACAAGCAGGCGTGCAGCGCCCATGTGGTGGTCACCATGGATGTGGGAGAGGAAGAGGAGGCGGAGGTTCCTCAGGGCGCTGTAGGCGTTGGGTATCCCAGGCAAAACACCAAAATGCCGCGTCATCTGGCCCCACGTGGCCTCCCCTACGTCGAGCATGATGCCGGGCCCGATGGGCCCGGGGTACTGGACGATCATGCTGCTGACGTTCCTGTACTTGCTCGGTATCGCACTCGCCGTGCCAAGCGCTATGAAGCGGACGTCGTCGCCCGGCCTGCTCGGGGCCGACTGGCGGGCGTCGCGGGCGAGACGCGAGTTGACCTTGTGGGCGACCCTGGGCGGGTCGACCGTCTGCTCGCCCTCGAGCGCCTTGTGGAACAGGTCCTTGTGCTTGTTGACGATCACGGGTGGCGAGCGCGGGTGCAGCTGGATCTCCTGGCCTGCCAGGAGGGGCTGGGTGTTTGCGGGCAGGTTGGCGAACGTGGAGAGCGGGACGGAGGGCACGAGCGTGTACTGCGGCACGCGGAAGGTTTCTGCGGAAATGGTGGACATGCGCAGCTGGAAGTATGCACACGAGACCATGGAGATGTCGTTCGGGCATAGCTCTTTGTTGGCGATCAAGTGCTGGGCGCGGTCAGCTCGGGCACCTTTGTTCTGGGAGAAAAAGGACTCACGTGACACTCCGCACCCCACTTGTGCATCCACTCCACATACCTTGGGTCATGCAGCACGTCCTTCCCAACCCGGTGCACGATAGTGTACACCAGGGCGTCCTCGCTCACCGCGCCCGGTTGCATCGCGGGCGCCCTGAGCAAGTTCTCGAGATAGTCCGCATTCGGGCAGTCCACAACAATGAAAGCAGAGGGCGCTACAGACTTGCCCAAGCACATCTCTGGCGTGACCAGCGTCCCGTTCTCCAGGGTGATCGACTGCCCGTTCGCGAGCAACCCCCGAATGCGCCCTTTCGGCACCCCCAGCGCGTCCGCAGTAGCAGCATCAAACTTCCCCCTGAACTGTTTGCCGAGGAAGAAGTAGCTTGTCGCGTACGGCGCGCGGGGCGGGTCGGGCGCAGGCAGGTCGTAAGGGTTTCGCGCGAGTCGCTGGAGGACCTCCTTGTTCTCTAGGTGGGGGAGGGGGACGTCCGACGCCGAGGCAGGGTCGTACAGGTCGTCCGACGCGGGGAACTGAGAGGCAAACGTGAGCTTGCGCCAGAGCTGCGCTGCGCGGCCAGTGAGCGTGCTCGGCTTGAACCCCGGATACGCCCACGAGCGGATGATCTCCTCCGACGAGCGGGTGTCGGGTGCTGGCTGGCTGGCCGCGCGGCCGTCGGCGGGCGCTGCTCCGGTGCCGGCGGGCGCAACCTCAGATGTATTTCCTGGGCTGGAGGGAGGAGGGAGGAACTCGGCTGGCGCAGCATCGTCAGACTCCCCCAGCTTCCTCTTCACGCGCCGTCGCTCACCCTCCACGCCCTCACCCTCGCCATCACTCCTGTACTCCTCCAGCTCCCGCTCCAGCTGCTCTAGCTGCATCCCCTCCCCCTCTCCATCCACAACCGAATCCGCCCCGCTCGCTCCCACATCCGCATCCCCCGCACCCAACTCCCTCCTCACCGCCTCCAGCTCCCCTCCCATCCCCTGCTCTCGCTCCCGCTTCTCCTCGCGTTTACGTTTGGCCCCCGCTCCCGCTCCCGCCCTGGATGAAGGGGAAGCGGGAGTGGAGGGAGAGCTGCGCGGGGGAGAAGGGACGAAAGACCTGGGCAGGACCGTGGCCGCATAAACGGCCAGGAGCTCATCTTTGAACACCGGCCTGAGGGGCGGCTCAGCAGCGCCAGCGCCAGTCATAGTAGAAGTAGTCTCCAGCTCCCTCAATCGCATATTGACATTCGGCCTCATACAGTATCTCCTTGTTGTTGTGAGGAAATGGAGGAGGGGCGGCGGACCGAGAAGGTCGAACGTGCACACTGGGTTGTTGGGAGAGGGGGAGGCAGTGTCCGCTTGCGTTAGTATGAAGCCTAGGGGGGGTTAGTGGGCTCGTGGGGAGGGGAAGGATAGGAGAAGGGGGGGTGACATGGTGTGGGAAGGGAGTGCAAGGGACGAGTGCAAGGGGCGAGGGATAGACGTACCCGGCAAGCCCGAAGCGGTATCCGTATCCACCCTGGTCAGGAAAACCGCCTTTAGATTCCTATACTTCTCCCTCCTCTGGTTGGCGTTCCTCGTCGTCCCCTCACCACAATTGATCATGTACCTCGCATGCTCCGAGTCGACCAGCAGGCGCAGGTCGGTGTCGCTCGTCTCGCTCTGGGAAACGCGGAGGTGCCAGTGCATGAGCGTTGGTGGGTGGGGCGGGTATTGGTGTGGACGGGGGTTGCGCGGTCCGGCGCGGGCGGGCGGGATGGGCTGGTGGGGGGGGGGGGGAAGGGGCCGGTGGGACCGGTTAAGGAGGTGGAAGGGGACGTAGTGCTCGAGAGGCGTGGGCTGAGCCTTCTCCTTCCCTGGTCCTTCAGCAGCAGCAGCGGGAGGCTCAGCACTAGTGTCCTTCGACACTGAAGACCAATTGGTAGCCTCCAGCACTTTCTTCCTCGGGAGCTGGGCAGAGGGGGAGATGGTGATGCCCCGGGCTCCTGTTCGGGTTATATACTGAGCGCGGGGGAGGGAGAGGGAGGGGAGGCGCGCTGATGCGCGGGCGAGGTGGGGAGACAGGTTGGAGGAAATTATCCTTGGGGCTTGGGGAGTGGGAGTGGGAGTCACAGGCTGTCAGAGTGGGACATGCGTTGCACCTTGTGAGTCGTGCGTGGGTCAGCGATTCGTGCTGCTGGTGCTGGGTGAGGTGGTGGGAAGACCCTAGAGAGGAGCAATTTATTGCTTCTTTGCTTATGTAAGCGACTCTGGCGAGAGGCGAGTGCCCCGAGCAAGGGTGGGCGTCGGGCGTCTAAACGCCTAACTTTGTTGAAGGGGACAGCTTCGAGCGCGCCTTAACTTCCCAGCTGCTGTCCACTTCCTAATGCCAGCAATGTACCGCATCATCCCATCATCGTGCAACCGCACAAAGGCAGCGACCGGCGCGGGCGCCACGCCGGCACCGGACCCCGCACACCGGCCGCGCATTCCGCGTCACGGTCGTGTGATACCATCGCTCCCCTCCCCTGGTTGAGTGCCGCCCCTATCCCTCTCCCACCCCGCATCCTCATAACAATAACAACTTGTACAACTCGACTAATGAGTGTGCAATAACCACCACGGGCGACCGTGACCACCAGCGACATGCCTCTCCCCCTCCCCCTTCCATCCCCACGGCGCCTGCTGGCGCTCCTCCTCCTCCTCCTAGCCATCGCCCCCGCCAGCGCTCAGCAACCCCAAACCCCCCTCGGCCCCCACATCCCCTCAAACCTCGACTACGTCAACCCCCTGATCGGGACCGCCGGCTGGTCACAGACAGAGTACGGGGGGATGATCCCCCATCCAGGACCCCCCTTTGCGATGACGCAGTTTACGCCTATGGTGTGTTGTTCTCTCTCTCCTGCTCTTGCTCCTGCTCTTGGCGGGCTTTCTTCCCTGCTTCCTCCCTTCTCCTCCTTGATCTGAACGCGCCCCCTGACTTACCCCTTCCAGACCCAAGAACCCCGCATCTCTCGGCGAGCATACCACCACACCTCCCCCCTTCTCCATGGCTTCCTCGCCACGCACCAACCCGCAATATGGATGGGCGACTCCGGCTACGTCTCCCTCTCCCCCGGCCTTGGGTCAATCAAAGCCCTGTTCGAGGATAGGGGGATGCCGTTCACGCACGAAGGGGAGAGGGCGAGGGTGGGCGAGTATTGTGTGGTGCTGGATGCGGGTGGGGGGAGGACAGTGAGGGCGAGGTTGGCTGCAAGGAGTAGGACGGGGGTGATGCGTTTCAGTTGGCTGGGGCTGGATCGCACGCACCCGCAGGAGCATCCTCTCGCCGACCCGGACGCCGACTCACACTCCCCGAAGCACAAGCCCAACGGCACAGACCTCCCCTGGGTGCTAGTGCAAGCCACGCGCGCCGGTGTCCGTGGACACATCTCCATCCACCCCCATTCGCGGGAGATCAGCGGGTACAACCCCGACCGGCAAGATTCCCACCTCGGGCCGTACAAGGCCACGGGTTTCAAGGGCTTCTTCGTCGCCCGTTTCTCTGAGCGGTTCTCTAGCTGGGGGACGGCGGTGGGCGGGGAGGTGCACGAGGGGAGGACGCACCATACTTCGGAGCATGTTTCTGCTTGGGTCAGGTTTGGGGAGGGGGTGCGGGAGGTGCAGGTCACGCTTGGCGTGAGCTTCGTCAGTGTCGAGCAGGCACGGAGGAACTTGGAGGAGGAGTGTCCTGATGCATGGGGGGTGGAGGCGCTGGAGCGGGTTGTGCGGAGGACGAGGGCGGAGTGGGAGGAGAAGTTGGGACGGGTCAACGTACAGGGCGCGGGGAGGGAGATGCTCGAGGTGTTCTACACGGGCATGTATCGTGCGTCCTGTCCAGTCTTCCTGCCTACGGAAGGGCGCTAAGTGCCGCGCCCGCAGACGCACTGCAGTACCCGTCGGAGATGTCCGAGTCCGGCGCATACTACTCTGGTTTCACGGACAGTGTCCACCGTGGTGAAGCGGCGTACACTGCCTACTCGACCTGGGACATCTTCCGCGCGGAATGGGCGTTCCTGCTCCTGTTTGCGCCCGAGCGCGCGGGCGGGATGGTGAGGAGCATGCTGCAGTCATATCGCGAGGGCGGGTGGCTGCCGATATGGATGAATGTGGTCGAGACGAATATCATGGTGGGGACACATGCGTGAGTCCTGCGCTTCCTGGGCTGGTAGGATATGGGCTGATAGGGGTTGGGGAGAAGGGACTCGATGATCGCCGAAGCGATGGTGAAGGGCGTAGGGGGGTTCGATGAGCAGCTCGTGTGGGAGGCGGTGTGGAAGAACGCGATGGTGCCGCCTGAGAAGGACTTGAATATCACTTTTTATGACCGTGAGCCTGGGACACCGGTCGAGGCTCGTGCGGGGTTGTGCGTCACGTCCATGTTCGTGGAGAGGATGTGTTTGTTGATGACTTGCACAGGACGTATTACAAGAAGAATGGATGGGTCGCCGCGGACCGCACGGCCGAGGCGGGCTCGCGCACGCTCGATTACGCATACGACGACTATGCCGCGTCTGTTGTCGCTGAGCTCACTGGGCACGCGGAGGACGCAGCGCACCTCCGGGAACGGAGCAAGAACTACCGCCACGTCTTCCGCGACGCGACGGGGTTCATGAATGCGCGGAACCTGGACGGGTCGTGGGCCGCCGACTGGGCCGGGTGGACCGAGGGCGACAAGTGGAAGTACACCTTTGGGGTGATGCACGATATCCCCGGGCTTATCGAGCTCATGGGCCGCGACCGGTTCCTCGAGCTGCTCACGGCGTACTGGGTCGGCGGGCATAACCAGCACGATAACGAGCCGTCGCATCATGTGCCGTACCTGTACGCCTACCTGGGGGGCAACATGACCTCGCGCACGCAGCGGCTTGTGAGGCAGGTCGCGCGGGAGGAGTATGCGGCGAGGCCGGACGGGCTGTCGGGGAACGAGGACTGCGGGCAGATGTCAGCGTGGTACATCTTCTCCGCGCTCGGGTTCTACCCCGTCAGCCCGGCGAGCGGGGAGTACGTCGTCGGCAGCCCGTTCTTTGAGCGCGTCGTGCTGCGTCTTCCCGGCCCCCGGGCGGGAGAGGAAGGGGACAGGGAGAGAGAGCTGATCATCAGTGCGCCCGGGGCGAGTTGGAAGCCGTATGTGCGCGAGCTGTACATCGATGGGCGGAGGGTAGACCGCCCGTTCGTGAAGCATTCCGAGCTGTGGAGCGCGCGGGTGGTCAGGTTCGAGATGAGCGAGGTGCCTGTCGCTTGGGGCTGACGGGATGCTCTCGGTTAGCCGCCCAGGGCCCAAGGGCGTCCCGTGCTGTACCGTACTGTCATAATTTGCTGTATCGTTAGTTGCTCAAAGTCAACCTTGCTTCAAACAGAGTTGCCGCGCTTGCCCGGCTAGTGGTGGCAGGCTTGGGAGCCAAGTGGCTTCCCCGCGTTTCCCCGTCCCTTATTTCGCGCACCTCCACCGGCGCGTCCCGCGGCACAGCCACCACACCTCATCGGGACGAATTCAAACTGCTTTCCCTTCTCGAGCGCCTCCACCGGGGTGGCTCACAGGCCCGCGTCCTCCCGGGGACATCCGCTTCCGGTGCATGTGAAAAACCAAAATAACCTTGCGGGTTCGCTGCCCAGAACAAGCCCCCGTTTGGGGAATTACCCGGTGACCTCACCACCGGAGAGCCAGCGCTGGCGCTGGATTCCAGACGGGTTGCCACGGCTGCAGTGTGAGAGCAGGCGGGCGATCGATGTCCTCCTCTTCCTCCGAGCCCAAGTCTCGGCGTATATAACACCTCGGGCACCAACGCGCCTTCCTCCTCCACTGTCACGGTCATCCCCCGACTTCCCCCCTTCCCCCATCTCACACGCACAGAACGTCTAGCATGGCATCCATCCCTGGACTGAAGATTACCGGTGAGTCGGGTGCCCCCCTTCCCGCGCGCCAGCACCAACTGACAGGACCCCGCAGCACCCGTCGAGGGAGAACAGAACGCCATCCTCTCCCCTCCCGCGCTCAAGTTCCTCGTTGCCCTGCACCGCGCGTTCGAGCCCACACGCCAGGCGCTCCTCGCTGCGCGCAAGGCCCGCCAGGCAGACCTCGATGCGGGCGGGACGCTCACCTTCCTCCCCGAGACCAAGGCCGTGCGCGATGATCCCAGCTGGCGCGGGGCCAAGCCCGGCCCGGGGCTGCAGGATCGCAGGGTCGAGATCACCGGCCCGCCCGAGCGCAAGATGGTCATCAACGCGCTGAACAGCGGGGCTAAGGTGCGTTTCCCCTGATATATGCATGTGCACGGGAGCTGACAGGCTCGGCAGACGTTCATGGCCGACTTTGAGGACTCGACTTCGCCCACGTTCGCCAACTTGCTCAACGGCCAGGTCAACCTGCGCGACGCTGTCCGGCGGGAGATCGACTTTGACCTCGGGGGCAAGGCGTACAAGCTGAGCCAGAACCCGGCAGTGCTCCTTGTCCGCCCGCGCGGGTGGCACCTCGACGAGCCGCGCGTGACGTTCGAGGGCAAGCCACTCTCGGGCTCCCTCTTTGACTTTGGCCTCTACTTCTTCACCAATGCCGAAGAGCTCGTCAAGCGCGGCACGGGCCCGTATTTCTACCTCCCCAAGATGGAACACTACCTCGAGGCTAGGCTCTGGAACGACGTCTTCAACTTCTCCCAAGACTACATTCGCATGCCCCGCGGGACAATCAGGGGAACAGTGCTCGTCGAGACTATCCCAGCCGCCTTCCAGATGGAGGAGATCATCTACGAGCTCAGGGAGCACTCTGCTGGCCTGAACTGCGGTCGCTGGGACTACATCTTCAGCTTTATCAAGGTGCGTCGTGCTCGTCAGAGAGAGAGTGCAGCTACTGATGCTTTTCCCAGAAATTCCGCTCCAACGCCAAGTTTGTACTCCCAGACCGCTCCTCCGTCACCATGACCGTGCCGTTCATGCAGGCGTACGTGAACCTGCTCATCCAGACGTGCCACAAGCGCGGTGTCGCGGCCATGGGCGGCATGTCCGCCACGCTGCCGATCAAGAACGACAAGGCGGCGAACGATTCGGCGATGCAAAAGGTGTACGAAGACAAGCTGCGCGAGGTCAAGGCTGGGCACGACGGCACGTGGATCGCGCACCCAGCCACTGTGCAGATCGCGCTCGACGTGTTTGACCAGTACATGCCCGGCCCGAACCAGTACTACAACTACCGCGCGGACGTAAAGGTCAACCCCGAGGAGCTCGTCAACTCCCAGGTACCCGGGTTCATCACCCTCGGCGGCATCCGCGCCAACGTCTCCGCCGCTCTGGCGTACTGCGGCGCGTGGGTGTCCGGCAACGGCTGCGTCCCGATCGCCAACATGATGGAGGATGCTGCGACTGCGGAGATTGCGCGCATGCAGCTCTGGCACTGGGTCTTCCACCACGCCAAGACCGAGACCGGCGAGACGATCACGAGCGACTTGGTGTGCAAGATCATTGACGAGGAGGCGGAGAAGGTGGCAGGCGTCAAGCCCGCGCAGGTTGCCGTCGCGCGGGACTACCTCAAGGCCCAGGTCAGCTCAAAGGAGGCGGGCGACTTCCTCACCAGCGACCTCATGGCCAAGCTGTAGGCGGCGTGCGCGCTTGGAAAAGGCTTTGCGAACACCGAATTGCTTGGCGCTGGCGGAAATTGTCTTACTTATGGGTCACCTTTTCATGTATCATCATCATCAAACCATGCTATGCTGCAATTGACGAGTAACGGTTATTGAACATTATGACACTCGCATTGAACGAGCATAGACAATAGATGAAAAGGAGATATACTCGAATCAAGAGAGTTGGATTGTAGCCAACAGCGCAATCTCCTCGCCATAAGGAGGCGAGAAGGCTACGCCGAAGCACCGTCGTACTCGGCTCTGGCAGACGTTCATCTTGCACCCGTTTACCACTTCAGACACCTCGGTGGGGTAGAGCGAGGGTCTGTACACACGGTGTGCTGTTTGGGAGAGAAAATCGAGAAAGGTGAGGTCGACGATTGCCATCAAGGTGGAATTATCACCCTATCGGAGAGCGTATCTCTCATGGCAACGGTTGAAGAAGGCACTGGTTGGCAACAGTCCATTTATGCACCCAACACAAGTTGCCAGTCATTAAAGCAACAGAAGGTCATCATTCGCAGATCCCTAGAACGGGTAGTGAAGGTCGGAAAGAAAGAGCGACTCAGGGCCCATAAACGGTCGTGTGCTGAAAAATCAGGTCACGCTCTGACTTCAGGGCAAGCTCGACGCGTCCCCACTTCCATACCGTGCCGTACGCGTCCGACATAGCGCCACTTTCTCCACATCGCGCGCCTCGCCAACCGATACCCAAAATCCGCAAGTCAAGATGATGTACGACAAGGAGAAGCCGGCTTTGGAGCTTGGTGCGTTGCTTTTCTGGTGTGGGGTAGGTGCAGATTCTGAGGCCGAGCAGACAACGCGGGCGAGGTCGGGTTCTGTCAGTTCTTCGAGCGACTGCCCAAGGTATGTCCTGATGCTCATGTTCTGTATGCGTACGCTGAACACTGGAACAGGCGACGGAGGGGACTGTCCGCCTATTCGACCGGACTGACTACTTCTCCGTGCACGGCGAGGACGCAAAATACGTCGCGCAGCATGTCTACCATACGAACACTGTCATCAAGTACCTTGGAAAGAAGAACGGCGGCTTGCCGAGCGTCACGCTGTCGATGACGCTCGCGAAGACTTTCTTGAGAGAGGCGTTGACTGCGAAGCAGCTGAGAGTGGAGATATGGCAGTCAGAGGGAGGCAAGAAGAATACGAATTTCAAGCTGGCTAAGCAGGTGCGTTACTTGAGCATGTCCTTATAGCCGTCCACTGACAAGCGATCAGGCTTCACCCGGAAATCTTCAAGCCGTAGAAGACCTTCTCTTCTCCGACCGAGACCTACTGTCTGCTCCGATCGTGATGGCTATTAAGCTTTCCACGCAGGACAGCATCAAGACCGTTGGGGTGGCCTATGCTGACGCATCAATCCGCGACATCGGAGTATCCCAATTCCCAGACAACGACCTCTTCTCCAATATTGAGGTAGGCCATTATCACCGAAGGAGAGCTTTCAGGCTGATGTGCAGCAGTCTCTTGTGATCCAGCTTGGCGTTAAGGAGTGTTTGATTCAGAGCGACGAGAAGCGGACAGACTTTGATTTGGGGAAGTTGAGAGGCGTCTTGGATCGATGCAATGTTGTGATCACCGAAAGAAGAACCAGTGAGCAGGTTCCTGAAGCCAAGCTGCTGTTGAGCTCACGAGGAATAGACGAGTTCGCTGTTCGTAACGTCGAACAAGACCTGCGTCGCATTCTCAAGGAAGACACTGCCGCAGTTCAACTTCCGGAGTTCGACCTCAAAACTGCTATGGCTGCGACCTCTGCTCTGCTCTCATATCTATCCATTTTGATGGATGAATCAAACTACGGTCAATACACGTTGCGGCACCACGACTTGTCGCAGTATATGCGCTTGGACGCTTCCGCACTGCGAGCACTGAATCTCATGCCTGGTCCTCAAGATGGAGCAGCAAACAAGAATGCAAGCGTCTTTGGTCTCCTGAATCGCTGCAAAACTAGTCAAGGGACGAGGCTGCTAGGCGCTTGGCTGAAGCAACCTTTGGTTAACTTGCATGAGATCAGTAAGTTCTATGATTCTTCCATACAACAGGCTCTCACACCGCCCCAGGGAGAAGACAAGATTTAGTTGAGGCAATGGTAGAAGACTCAAATACGCGAAGAACGCTGCAGGTACAAATGCATGTATGCAAATGTTGCTATCCAAACTGACCGCCAATAGGATGATTTCGTCCGATCCATGCCGGATATGCGAAGAATCAGCAAAAGGTTCCAAAAAGGTATTGCCAACCTCGAGGACGTGGTTCGAGTCTATCAGGCGATTATCAAAGTAAGCAACTCCGGCAGTGCATTCGAATTGCCTGCTGACATTACACAGCTTCCCGGTCTTATCGGTGCATTGGAAGGAATCGACACTGGGAATGATGACCACAAGGAGCTCGTTGCAGATCAATGGGTCAAAAACTTAAAGGTATGGAGAAGTCGTCTGCTGCTTCCTTTGTAGACGGTTAACCTGTGCACAGGAGTACCTGGTAAGCCTCGAGAAAATGGCCGAGATGGTGGAGCACACGCTCGATCTTGGCGAATTGGACAACCACAACTACGTCATCAAGCCTGATTTCGACGACGATCTCAAGCGAATTTCCGAAGACCTGCGTGAGGTCCGTGACAAGCTTGATGCCGAGCATCGTCGGGTTGGAGGGGAGCTCGACCTGGATCTGGACAAGAAACTTCACCTCGAGAATAACACGGTCTATGGATACTGCTTACGATTGTCGAAGAATGTGCGTGTGACAATTGCTCTTTTCGACATGCACTGATTCCTTCCGCAGGATGCCAAGGCAATCCACAACGTGCGCGGTTACATTGAGCTCTCCACTCAGAAGGCTGGCGTGTACTTCACGACAAAGCGGCTGAAAGAGGCGAGCACCGACTACGCTGAGCTCACTGAAAAGTACGGACGGATGCAGAGTGGCCTTGTGAAGGAAGTGGTAAATATCGCTGGTTAGTGATGTTAATGTCGCCCAGGCTTGTAACTAAGCGCGATCAGCAACTTACACGCCAGTTCTCGAGACCTTGGACAACCTCATCGCCCATCTGGACGTAATCCTGAGGTACGCATCGACATCCTTCCATGGTCTGGTCTAACAATCCCCAGTTTCGCCCACGTATCCGTCAACGCCCCCATCCCGTACGTCAAGCCAACGATGTCAGAGAAGGGCACGGGCAACATCGTCGTCAAGGAAGCTCGGCATCCGTGCTTGGAAGTTCAGGATGATGTCAATTTCATCCCGAATAACCACGAAATGATCAAAGGTAAAGCAGACATAACCTATCATGCCACTTGCTGAGACACCTTTAGGGGAGAGTGACTTTCAGATTATAACCGGACCGAATATGGGCGGTAAATCAACATACATTAGACAGGTAAGCAGAAGTCCAGCTTAGCTTCCACTGTGGTATCGCTCGAGCTTATGCGATTACGTAGATCGGGGTGATTGCCCTGATGGCTCAAACCGGCTGTTTTGTGCCCTGCGCTGAAGCTGAACTGCCTATATTTGACTCCATTCTGGCTCGAGTTGGTGCAGGAGACAGTCAGCTAAAAGGTGTATCTACCTTCATGGCTGAAATGCTGGAGACAGCCACAATTCTGAAGGTGGGCCCTTCACTATAGACTGCGTGTCCGCGCTCATTCTCGCACAGTCTGCTTCAAAGGACTCGTTGATCATCATCGATGAGCTTGGTCGCGGAACGTCCACGTACGATGGCTTTGGTCTGGCTTGGGCCATTTCAGAGTGCGTTTCACACCCTGGATATTCATTGTGGTGTCTGACCCTATCACCAGAAACATCGCAACTGAGATCAACGCGTTCTGCCTGTTTGCCACACATTTCCACGAGCTGACAGCATTGGCACAAGAAGTATCCCACGTCAAAAACCTGCATGTCGTGGCACATGTGACGAAGCGCGGTTCATCCAACCACGATCGCGACATCACCTTGCTATATAAGGTGGAACCAGGTATGAACATGATCACGGTCGATAATCGAAAATCTGACATTATTTCCAGGTGTTTGCGACCAAAGCTTTGGTATTCATGTCGCTGAACTGGCCGACTTTCCTGAAAGTGTGATCAAGGTATGTAACTCCCGTCGCTTGCTGTATTCCTTTGACCCTCGACCAGCTTGCCAAGCGGAAAGCGGACGAGCTGGAAGACTTCAGTGGGGTCGGCGAGCCCCCATCCAAGATCTCCAAGGAAGAGACGGACGCTGGCGCTCAATTGATAAAAGACTTCTATGCGGCACTCAAAGAGCGGTCCATTGCGGATGGCGAGGAGATCGCGATGGATGAGAGGACGCCAGATGAGCAGATGGCCATATTGCGCGCGACGGTTGAGCAGTTCAAGTCGCGGTTTGAGGCGAATGAGTGGACGAGAGACATCATTGCGGCGCTCTAGAACACTTCTTCGTGATACCTTGTGCATTTGTATACTACGCAACCCTTTCACTAAGTATCCTCTATTTGGGAGATCCGAGCCACAAGCGTGCTGGACGGGATACCTGGAGATGTGCCTCCAAGCCCCCCATAATGCGATGGTCGATTATGACAGAACCCGTCTTTGGTTTTCTCTTCATATGTAATTAAGTATTGGTAGGACAGGACAGCGCCAACCATTATTGCCTCAATTCTACAGCCGGTGCAGGCGCGCTCTCGAACACGACCGGCTCGCCCTTCCTCTCCTGCATCAGCGTCCCAACCACGTCTGGTTTTGCTTCATATCCCTTCGGCAACATGATCCTGCCGAGCCTTGGACCGCTTTCTCGCGTGATGAACTCCGTCTTGCATGGCAGTTTGTCTGCGACCAGTCGGAGCGCTGCGATTCGGGTCAGCTGGATTCGGGAGAAGAGAAAGAGCGGAGGTACCGTCTTTAGCCAGCTGCTCACCGACTCCTTCCCCTCCAACTTCGAATATTACACGGCCCGTTGGACAGCTGTGCGGATGTTAGCGAGGATTTGGGAAGGAGACGAATGTTCGTACCGGCACGCCCAGTGGTCGAACGTGCCCTTCCCCTTACCCATACGCGTTTCGTTACCCTGCACCACTCTCAGCGGCTGGTCTTGACCTCGGGCATATGAACATACCTTAATACAAACCGGGATATCCGGGAACACCCTCAGCCAAATCTTGGCGTTCTTGAGGACCTTCAGCTTCCTCTTGAGCGCAGTATCGGCCGCCATGAGCTGCTTGGCACTCAAGCGCATCCCGTTCCCCTTGACGCGTATGCCATAGCTGCCATGTATGAGCGTAGTGCCCTTGAGCGACCCGCCGGTGGGGATCGGCACGCGCCCCTTGTGGGCTTTGCGGTACTTTGTGCGCTTGGGCGCGAGGATGCCCGCGAAGCGGATTTGGGACCGCGCGGGGAGGTGGGCGGGGCGCAGGGAGGTGGAGGGCGAGGAGCGAGAGGTGAGGGTGAGCCGCGAAAAGGAGGAAAGGAGGGAGGCCATCGTTGGCGGGCAGGTGAGATTGAGCGCCCGAGAAGTGCTGTGATGAGCGAGACGCTCAAGCCAGGGATGATGCCGGACGCGGAATTTCGTTCGGCACGGAAGTAGCTTAACTCCGGAGGCGAGCTCGGAGTTAGGCCATTTGAACAACCACCATCACGGCGAAGCTTTCGGCCTTCCCGCCGCTGTGCACTCATTTACTGAACAAGACGAAACAGCTTCGAAAGGCAAGATCCAAATCTCTGGACAATAATCTGGACCACCCGATTCGGGCCAGGCCAAATGTACGCCTTCGGTAGTTCGCCTCGGATCATAACGTCAGATTATCCACCCTGGCCATCTTGATGACGTTAGGAATGCGTCTTCCTTGGAGCCCAAGGAGCGGCTCGACATCTTGGGACATCTTGGGACCATATTTCACCACAAAGCATATGCATACACCCTATCAACCCGCATGCATCAGGCATACATACACCGCATCACTCCTACATCAACCAATACATTTCTTTACATCATTTGTACATCACGTCAACCTCAGCCTCGCATCGGCATTGGAATTAGTGGTCACTTGAGCTAGCAAGGTGTTTACGAAGAGATGTTCTTCTTGCCGGCCTTCTTGGCCTCCTTGTTCAGCTTGGTGATCTGCTTCTTCCAGTTGTAGCACTGGTTGCAGGCTGCGCAACGAGCAAGTCAGATTCACGCTCGCTTGGGCAACAAGGAACAAACACGCACTGTCAGACCCATGCTTCTTGCAGTTGTACTTGCCCTCCTTGTTGACGCTGTAGTCGGGCACCGAGAGGGGCTCGCGGTCGATGGGGTCGAACTGTTCCAGGGATCAGTCACGGCCACGACGGGTGGGACAGCGAGCAGCGCACCCCATAGAAGGTGTTGTTATCCTCGCGGCCGTCGAACTGGCATTGGGAGCACTATGGCGAAGTGTCAGCTGAGAAGAATGGTGGAATAATGAGAGAAGACGACGTACGACCTCCTTCCCGTGCTGGCAGAACAGGGCATCCGAAATCTCGACGGAGGAGGTGGACGAAGTGGGGGAGGTGCTGAGCTCTGCCATTGCTTCTTATGTTTTCAAGGTAATATCGTATCGTACAACGACGGATTCTCTGGGGGAGGGCCTTCTATCGAAGAGAGTGTAGTGACGGGAAACGGCAAGCCCTTGGGGGGCTCTCGTGCGCTGCGCTGGCTTATAAGAGGATCGGCACTGCCTAGGTGTCCTGGGTCTGGGGCAGCGGGGAACAGGTGACCTGCTGACCACACGAAGGCCCCCGCATGTGGCTCTGCCTAATAGGGAAGTCCCAGGGGTCTTGGCGCGGGGTAAGACCGGGGGAGACCCAGTGTGTTAGTCTGGCGATTCCTCAATAGTGGGATTATTAATACTTGTACATCTTTCGATATGAACTGCACACATCCCTGAATTAGTCGTCTAAATTTTGAAATCCGTTGCTACTCTCATTGTCGGATGTTGACGCCCTCCGACAAGCCATCCCCCGCTCCCCCGCGAGATCACACGATCCCGATTACCCCGCATTTCGGGAGAATTCGTCTTCCACGCGAGCAAATGGAATCAATCTTTGCCTCCGCATCTGGGGCCAAATTTAGCTTTCGCGACGAGCGGGACAATGAAAAAGTTCCTGCTAGGTGCGCCGTTCCGAATTTCTGGTGTTGAACCCGCGGCTCAGTTGCATCGACAGGCTGCCTCCTACGAACTTTGTTACGGTAGCCTGCCATACACTGCGTTCGATGCCACGCAGTCGGAAACAGGTGATTCTTACTGTCTCTTCTCATTACCAAAACTGAGGTTTCGCATCGCCGCAGAAGTTCAACAAAGGGAAAGGGAAGCACGGCGGCGACGTGTGGAAGCCCGAACGCACGGATAAATGGGAAATCCCGTCTGAAAACGCGAAATTCCGGGCATACTATGAAAAGCAGAAGATCATGCAGCCGGAGGAGTGGGAGCCGTTCATGAAGTCCATGTCTTCCACACTCCCGTTAACATTTCGCGTCACTGGGAGCCGCGCCATCGCGGAGGAGCTTAACGACTTCATCAAGACGCACCACCTGCCACTATTGACGGGTATCACGTTTGCGGGTGAGCCAGTCGAAGCTCCAAAACAGGTCTCTTGGTACCCTCAGGGTCTGGTCTGGCAGCTCAACATCGGCAAGAGCGTGGTGCGCAAGTCGGATGAGTTCCGCCACTTCCAGCGGTTCCTGGTATACGAGACTGATGCAGGCAACATCTCCCGGCAAGAGCTGGTCAGCATGATTCCGCCGCTATTGCTGGACGTGCAGCCTCACCACTATGTGATGGACATGTGCGCTGCGCCGGGCAGCAAGTCTGCACAACTCCTTGAAGCACTCCATGCCGCCGACGTATCGACAGCGTCGGCGATTCCGTCTGGGTTGCTCATTGCGAACGACTCGGAATACAAGCGCACCCACATGCTTGTACATCAGACTGGTCGACTCGCATCCCCGGCGCTGATGGTGACGAACCTCGATGCTTCTGGCTACCCGAATATCAAGATACCCTCCGAGCATGGCTCGGGCCTGACGAACCTCAAGTTTGACCGGATTCTCGCTGATGTACCTTGTTCTGGTGACGGGACACTCCGGAAGAATGTCAACATATGGAGGGACTGGAGCCTCTCTATCCCGAACGGGCTGCATAGGTAATGACGCCTTGATTGACGTTGAGCGTAGTCTGATCAGCTTGGTAGTCTACAACTCCGAATATTGCTGCGTGGGATGAAAATGCTGAAGGCTGGCGGTCTGCTCGTGTATTCTACCTGCTCCCTCAATCCGGTGGAGAATGAAGCCGTGCTCGCAGCAGCGCTCAATCAGTCTGCGGGAGAGTTCAGTATCGTGGATGTATCCGACCAGCTTCCAGGTCTTATCCGAAGACCAGGAATGGATACATGGACAGTCGCGACCAACAAGGATGGAACTATACATGATACATATGCAGAATATGAAAAAGCGATTGCGGACAAAGAACCGCCAAAGCGGCTACTGCCGACATTGTGGCCCCCAGAGAACGCAAAGTCGCTACACCTCGAGCGGTGGTACGATCTTTCACTTACGCCTGCATGTCAAATCTGATGTCGTACAGTATGCGTATCCTGCCTCAAGACCAGGACACAGGCGCGTTCTTCGTTGCGCTGCTTCAAAAGGCACGAAGACCGGATGCAACCTCATCCGGGGCACAGGAGGTTGTACTGCCAAAACGGAAAGCGGAGGATGATCCCGATGGCCAGCCGGAACAAAAACGCACAAAGGCCGATGGTGAGGAGGAGGCCGACGGTGTGGTTGGCCATGTGTACTCGGAGCAGCCATTCTACTATATCGACGAGGATAACGAACAAATGAAGGAGGGCTTGTACGTTTGTCCTCCCAGATGGGATACCGTCATTCTGACCTTGTACTAGGAGAACCCTCAATCTCTCACCAAATTTCCCGTCCCACCTGCTCTTCGCCCGTGCCTCAAAGGGCGATACCATCCGTTCCGTCTTCCTAACGAACGAGATCATCAGATCCATCCTGCTGAACAATGACACTGAACGCATCCGGCTCATCAACTGCGGCACCAAGGTGATCGCCGAGCACAGCACGGGCGGGTCGTCGAGAGCGTTCCGTTTCTTGCACGATGGCGTCTCGCTCGTCCTCCCGTATGTCAAGCCGGAGGAGATCCTGCAAGCCAGCTTGGAGGACCTGAAGGTCCTCCTGGCGGGGTATAATCCGACGTTCGAAGAGCTTCAAGAGCCGCTCCGGAACGCGTTACTAGACAAGAGTACGTACAACTCTCACCTTTTCGAGCCTGCCTAACCAGGCTTTCCGTAGCGGGTACCAGCTACCTCCTCCGCATCCCTTCCTCCGAATCACAGAGCTTCAAGCAGCCGCTCAACCTCCCGTTGTGGAAGGCGGCAAAGTCTGCCGGTCTGCTGCTCGACAAGAAGGCGCGCAGTGCCGTCTCCCTGCGTATGTTTGGAGAGGACGTGTCCCCCGTAGGGAAGGAGCAGGGGAAGAAGAGGCGCGGGAAGGAGGCTGAGGCTGCTGGGCCTGCAGAGGCGGTCGATGGGGAGCAGGAGGGTGAGCTCATGCCCGAGGTGCTGGACGGGGAGGAGGACGAGTTACCCGCGTTTCCCGACAGCAGCGGAGGTGAGATAGCTGGTGCGGAGGAGGAGGCAACGATAGATACACAGCGGGCATAGAAGGCTAAGCAGCATACATTGTACTCTCAATAGACACATGCATTCCCTCCGCGCCCACAGGCGCTCAAACAGCGCCCGTAACCTCATCCTCCGGGACCCAATTCTTGGCCAAGTCCCAGAAGCCCCTCAGCTTCTCCCCCAGCGCCTCCTTCGCGAGCGCGTCGGTGGGACACGCCTTGGGCCTAAAGTTCTGGAACGACCTCTCCCGGAGCGGGCCTTCCCAGCACAGGTCGCACCGGTTGTCCTCGAGCGACACTGTGCCCTCCTTCCCTTCCCCTCCCGCCGAGGCAGGGTCCGGCTTCTTCTCCGCCCCCTCAGCCTCGCCATAGTCGATCTCGACGTCCTCCGCGCGCGCCTGGGCAGCCTCGGTCCACTTGACGCGCACGAGCATGAGCCTCTTGTACCCCCTAACGGCCTTCTGGCTCCCTTCCACAAACACGAGCGCGAACTGGGGGTGGAGGATGCAGATCCCAGTGAGTCCAAACTGGTCCGCGTTCTTCCTCACTTTGAACTTGTGCGCCGGGTCGGCCAGGGTACGAATGCGGAATACGGCGCCGAACAAACCCCTCTTTTCCTCCTCAGCCTTCTTGGCCTCCGCCTTCTCCCGCCTCTGCTCGTCAGTAAGCTTCCGCTCCTCGTTCATCTTATCATGCTGAATCCTGCGCTGGGCGACCTCGCGTCTTATGCGCGCCTCGACTTTGGTCGGGTCCTGCACAGCGTCGCTCGTGAGCACCTTCATCATATTGCTGAGCTTGACCTTTGGTGCGTCGGGGGGGATGAGCCCCATGCGCACACGATCCTGATGATCCTGCAGCTCGGCGGCCCGTCGCTGCTTGCGCATCTTCTTCTGCTCCTTCTTCGTCAGCATCAGACTGCGCGGCGGCGGCTCGGAGGAGGCGAACGGTGGCTGGAGAGGGATCGGGTGCTGCACGTAGAGCGTGATGGGTCCAGCGGGGTTGTAGATCGTCGTCAGGCCCCGCGCGACGTCGTCGTACGATTTTGTGGGCAGCAAGCCCTCGTCCCACCATTCCACCGGAGGCGGGGGATCATGCTGCGCTCACATCAGCCTCGCCCTTTCATGCTTCTCGAGCCGAGCGCAGAAAACGCACCTTGACAGCCTTATCAAGCACCTCGAACTCCTCTCCCAGGCCGGCCTTCTTCGCCTGCTCCGCAATCTTCGCCTTGAGCTCCTCGAGCTGTCGCTCCCTGCGCATCTCCTCCGCCTGGTGGATGTACTTTCCCTTCTGGTTAAAGCGCAGTGCGCGGCCAGCACGCTCCTTGGGCGTGCCCTCGAACCCGCCTTCTAGCACTGCGGAGGAAGAGGTGGACGCGTAGGGGTTCGTCACAGATTCGGAGGGGGCGGAGGAGGGGGTGGGCGCGGCGCTGGGCGGGGGGGCGGTCCTGACATTCGCCTGTGCACAGAACAAAACCGCATCAGCTCCAGCTCTCAGCACACGGAAGACGCGCACCTTGACAGAAGAGAACTTGGGCTGCATAGGCTTATACCGATCCTTCTTGCTCTGCTGCTGTCTCGGCTGGGTGGGCTCCAAGAGCAAAGGATGGGCAGCCATCCCCAGCCCTGACCCGCTCGGCCCAGCAGCAGCGGCGGTCGCGGCTGCCGCTGCGAGGGTCGTAGCAGCGGGCGGGGGAGGGGGGTCGCGGCGTTTCGGCGGGGCCTGCTGGGTGTCAGTGTCATAAGAGGGGGAAGGGGGGAGGGGCGCACAGGCTTCGGATTCACGGGAAGCTCGGACTTTGCAACCCGTTGGGCGACGAGCTTCTTCGCTTCTGCGACTTTGCGTGCCAGGTCCGGGTCGACGCCCGAGGCATTAGCTGGGCGGGCGGGGGCGGGCGTAGCAGGTGTCCCGGGCGTCGCTGGCGTTGCTGGGCCGGAAGAGGAGGGGAGGGACTGCCTAGCCTTCAGAGCAGCGACTTTTGCAGCAATGTCCGCTTTGGCACGCGCGATCATCGCTGCTGCTGATGTCTGGTGCTTGTCAGTTGCTGGCTCGTACAGAATACAGCGACGGAGGGGAGATGTACGCACTGGAGGGGCAGGGAGTCCATTCTCGCTTGGCTGCAGAGAGGTGGCAGTTAGCAAGACAGAAGTTGGGTATGTACCTGCGAGAAGGCTCACCCCGCTGGGGCGTGTCAGTATGCAGACTTGATAGGTGGGAGGGAGGAAGGGGACGCACGTTTTAGGACGCTTTGAGGAGGTTGTTGTGCTTGTGGGCTCCTCTAGCGGGCGCTTGTTGGACATCCTTGCGTTGTGGATTACTGCGCTCTGCTATGAGGTGGCAAGCTGCTCCAAGTAAGAAGAGCGCAAGTGGTGGCACCAGCGAGCTCGCAGTGAACAGGAAAGTGAAGTCACGACGCGCCCAGCACACGACGGACAAAGACCAAATGCAACTGCCTCCGCTCCTCGTCCCAAAAGGGAAACCCTCCCTTGCTTGTCCCCTCACGCCGCGGTTCTCCACCGAGGATCTCCCGGGCCGACCCCGAGGACCGAGCCCCGAGGCACGGAGGTCTTGCATCGTCCGGCTTTGGCTTCCTGCACGGGGACGGGACGGTATGGAGGGCCGGGGCCGCGCTGGCTCCTTCCTCTCCTTCTCCCTCCCCTTCTCTCTCTTTCAGGACAAACGACCCATTTCCCAGGTGAGCCCGCTGCCCGCTCAGTCCTCCCGCTGTACCTTGACGCCGACGCTGAGACAGGACACTAGCACTGTAACAAGCAAGGATGGGCGACGTTCCCCCTAGCAGTATGAAAGCACTTTATTACCACAAGGTGCGTCCTCCCTCCCCCTTCCCGCCTTCCCCTGATACAGGGAATTGACGCCCGACGCCCGCAGCCGGAGGACTACGAGGTTCGCCAGATCCCCACGCCCCAGTGCGGGGAGGAGGAGGTGCTGGTCAAAGGTCCGTCCTTCTCCCTCCCTCCCCTCTCCCGCAGGCTAACCCCCGCAGTGACCGCCTGCGGTATGCCCCCCCCGTGCAGCTGAGAAGCTGAAGCTGATACTGACACCCGGCGTGCAGGCGTCTGCGGCACAGACCAACACATCCACCACGGGGAGTTCATCTCCCAATTCCCGCTCGTCCCAGGGCACGAAGTGGTGGGCCGGATCTTAGCAGTGGGGAGCAAAGTGTCCAAATTCAAGCCTGGCATGCGCGTCGTAGCGGATAACGGCATCTCCTGCGGGAAATGCTTCTATTGCCGCCGGGGGCAGGATCTGCTCTGCGAGGACTTTACGAGCAAGGGGTGCACGATTCAGGGAGGGTTCGCAGAGTTCGTCACGTTGTGAGTGCCTCCCCTCCCTGGCTGCTGTTCCCGCCCAGCGCCTGCCAGTGCTCGGATATTGGGTATTGGGTATTGTGGAGAGAAGCTAACGCCCCCACTAGCAACCAAAGCAAAGTGTACGAGATCCACAACCTCTCCGACATCGAAGCCACCCTCATCGAGCCGGCCGCATGCGCAGTGCACGGGATGGACAAGCTGCGCCCTCCAATCGGGTGCGAAGTGCTCCTGATGGGTGCGGGGCCCACAGGCCTTATCCTGGCGCAGCTGCTGAAACTGAACGGAGCGCTGCGCGTGGTGCTGGCCGCGAATAAGGGGAGGAAGATGGAGATTGCACGGGAGCTGGGGTGCGCGGACGAGTATCTTGAGCTGGATCGGGAGAAGCCGGAGGAACAGTGGGACAAGTTGAAGAAGGATAATCCGTATGGGTTCGATGTGGTTGTGCGTCCTTTCCCACCTCTCTCCCACCTGTCTTTCTGCCTCTCTTGCCATCACTGTTGAAGGCAAGTGCTAACTGGCGCCCTGCGCTTGCGCAGATCGAAGCCACCGGCGTGGAGAAGCTGGCAAACGAAGCGATCAACTACGTGCGCCGGGGCGGGACGCTCATGGTCTACGGGGTGTACGAGAACAAGGCCCTGGTGCATTGGCCGCCGGGGAAGATCTTCGGGGATGAGATTACCGTGCGTCCCTTTCCTCCTTTCCTCCTTTCGCTCTTTGTGTCTCCGCGGGCCTGCTGCTCTTCTTCACCTGCGTTCACTGCTGGCTCGCGCAGCCGAGGCCTGGATTGTGTGGAGAGACTGATCGTGGCCCCGCATGCTAACCGCGCGTCCAGATCATTGGCTCCTTCGCCCAAGTGTTCTGTTTCCCCCGCGCGGTGCAGTATCTCGACAGCGGCAAGGTCAACGTCAAGGGGATGGTGACTGACGTGTACACGATCGACCAGTTTGGAGAGGCGCTCGATAAGATGGCGAGTAGGAACTGTCTCAAGATCGCCATCACGCCCAATTAGGGCTGCTTCCCTTGCGGCGAAGGGGGGAGAGGGTGTGAAGGGTTGGCGGAGGGTGGATTTGTACAGCGTCTGACAACATGTATCAATCAACTAGGTCTCTTGTCAAGGCACTGCCAGCATAGATATAAATATGTGCATTCAACGGCTCTACAATGCCTTTCTCAAGATCCGCATCTACGCGCCCACGGGCCTACGCATCCTCGCCAATCTCATACCCCGCGGTGTACAGAATCGACGCGAACGTGACCTTTGCAATACTCCTAATCTGCTCCACATCGAAGCCGGTACGGTTGCTCAAGTCGCCCGAATTATGGTACATCGGGTCGACGATCGAGCCCGCGCGCTCAAACACCTGTGTGGCCGTATACCCCTGCTCGTGGAAACTCTGGTGGTCCGAGCAGCACGCGTACGTGTATCCGACCGTCAGCTCGGGCGCGTAGATAGCGCTCAGGTTCGCGACCAGGTAGGCGGCAGCGGCGGAGCCGATCGTTGCTGGCAAGCCGAGCTGCGCGGGCTCGCGCGGGTCGTGGTACCCCAGCATGTCGGCTTGGATCATCAGTGCGATGTCGACGTCCTCGGCCTTGAGCTCCTCTGCGACGCGGTTAGCCATGCATTGACAGCAGAGAGGAAGCACGTACTGGCATAAGCCTTGGACCCCAGCAGACCCTGCTCCTCACCGGCGAAAGCGACCAGCTCGACAGGGCGCTGGAAGATGATCTTCCTCGAGTGAATCGCGTGCGCAATCGACAGCAGGTGCGTCGTGCCGCTGCCATCATCGTCGCCGCCAGGAGCGCGGGTGGAGCCAAAGGAACCGCGTGAATCATAGTGCGCAGAGAGGATGACGCGCTCCGTGGAGTTTGTCGACGGGGCGAACTTGCACACGACGTTGGGCGCGAAGCCGGGGATAAAATCCTTCTGCTCGCAGGTGGCGCCTGCGGCTTCGATCTGCGTCTGAATGTAGTCCGCGGCGACGAGCGCGCCCTTGGAGAAGCTGTGCCGGGACAAGGGGCCGATGCCGTCCTCCCCCGTCAGATAGCGGACGTTGCTAAGGAGCCGTGCGGGCGAGAGGGAGGACAGGAGGGAGGCGATCTCGGGGTCGAATTGGGGCTTCTTGGCGAGGACCTCGTCCACACGGGCTGAGCGGGGAGTGGGGGCGTGGGGAACGCGGGTCAGGGCGTACATACTGACGTAGCGGGGGAGGTCGAGGTCGGACATGGACGCCGAGCGGGAGAGAGACAGTAGGGCCGCGTCACCAGAGATGTAGTGCACCGACAGGAGGGTCTCCAGGGTGTCGAATGCACCTTCTCCCTCCGATTCCATCACCAATGTGCGTTGGTAGGACGTAGAGAGGTCCATGATCCACTGGAACCAGTCGTCCACGAGCGCAGTGTTGCTCACCAGCAGAGTGGCGTCCACCTGGTCCTTCTGCACCCACACGAGGTGGCGCTTCTCAAGGTCAAAGTCGAGGATGTCCAAGTGTCCAGACTGGAAGGAGCCGAACAGTGAGTCGGTGTTGACGGACTCGAGGCATTCCTGTGTTGGGACGTAGATGGAACGCAGCGGGTGCCCATAGCTCCCGTGGTACGAGTGTGCGACGCAGCATGGCACATCGCTGGCCGCACCGTCGGTGACAATGAGCACCGATTGGGCGAGGACCAGGCTTGGGAGGACGGCGAGAGCGATGGACTTGCGCATCGTTGAGGTAGAGAGGATGGGAGGTGGTCGTGTGAGAGAGGGGAGGCTACGCGTCCCCTATGCCAGCGAGATAACGAGGCCAATAAAGCCTGTGGGAAGCCGGACCCTTACGAAACCATGATGTTGATCGTTGCCGTTGCCAATGACTGGACGATTTAATCCTGACTTTCAAAGTACAACCAACGACAACCTGCTATATGAACTGCTTCTCTATCTCTGGTAGCGGTAAAATGACCGAATGTGTCGAAGGGGACCGGTTCTACGTAGCCCTACCGCTCACGGCGCCATTAAGAACGTCACGGTGCCCTCCACCATGGGAACACAATTGAGCCGACCCTAATGCCTGGTCGACAGCAAGCTCGTCGAATACATAAGCCGAGGACGAATGCAGCCTCCAATGCGCCTGGCTTTCCCCTCTGTTTGACGACCGCCCAGATCAATAGCCGACATGTCCGATACCTTCGACAAGTTCACCGGTGATATTAACATCGTCGTGCATGTGCGTGCCGACCAGGATTCCCGCTGTATTGGACTGACGAATGACCGATCCAGCAAACTGCCGTGCCGGGCAAGGCCGACGAGCTCGTCTCCCTGCTCAAGGCTGTCCAGGCATCCTGCCACAGCGATGCGGAGCCCGGCTGCTTGTACTACGAGGTCCTGAGGTTCGACGACCAGATTTGCGTCGTGGAGAGGTACAAGGACGGCGCGGCGATCCATACGTGAGTGTGCGGTGTGTTCGAGCGATTCGATAGGGTTTGATCATTGTTTGGTGTAGGCATATGAATACTCCGGCCTTCAAGTACCTGAGCTCAAAGCGCAGTGAGGTGGTTATCGTGCGTGCCGACTGGTATCCCCGTTGTCGCACATCTCTGATCCTGTCGTAGGAGGGCAGCCGTGTCCTCAAGTTCTTCGAGACAACCTAGATCAGGAACAAGCGATCGGACTGGGTTCAGCAGTATGAACGCTGCAGCTTGCAGAGATTGAAGGGATGGTTTGAAGATAGTGAAATCTTGTGAGAAAGTCTGAATAATGACTACGAGACGTTGCAACGATATGACGTGTTAAAGCCACCAGGTGTAAATCAAGTGTTAAGATGAATATGAGCCATGCTAAGCAAGTATGAACAACGCATATTAGTAACGTCGGCGGCGAACTCTTCTCCGCATCGGTCAGAATGGGGTTCGACAGCTCAAGCTCCGAAAGCTACGACCTTCTTGGAAGGCAGCAAGCAGTACTCCCCCTAACACTCCATGGTGCACTAGCCTTCAACACCATGGGCAGGCGTAAGCTAGAAGTGGACCTCATCATGCAGAGAAAGTTTGATTTATTGTTGATGCACGCACAACCAGACAGACCCGGTCAGGACGTTTGGTGGGAAGCTGGTCGAATTGCTTGTGGTGCGTCTTTTAATTGAAGTCGTAGCTTACCGGCTCACCGCCTCGCAGGAGAGCAGCTTCAGCCATAAGTTCTATGAGTCGGCCGAAGTTCTATGAGTCGGCCGAAGAGACGAACCAGCGCCCGTCAAGCAACGAGAGTTCATTGCTCGCAGTGGCGAAGTTGAATGTGGACCAACGTCCATACGTTTGATGGCGGAATCTTGCGCTAGCACGCTTGGGGTGTACTGGACGGAATATTCAGCACAAGATCATGCGAGAGCCGAGCTAAATGCCAGCTGTCCATGAGACCCGCTTGTGCGAGGGTGCGTCTGCACGAAACCGAACCCAATTGCCCGAGTTGCGGAGCCACCATGACCCTGATTATGGAATAGGGTCGAAATCAAGATTGATGTGGTAATGTCCTAACTTAGCCTGTGCATTCGGGCATGTTGAAAGATTGCGATGCCGCTCGGCGTCGGCAACTGCCTTGCCGCCAAGCGCGTATCTGACATAAGCATATCCGTAATGCAGTTGGTTCGGTGTTCTGCAGAACTGAATTGTAACGGCTCGACAAGTCGGGATCTAGCTGACCGGTCATAATTGTATAGCTCGCGTAATCAGCCGGCTTCCTTGTCCTCCCACTGCAAATACAACATTTCCAATACATTCGAGTTCCGTCTATGTTCGAGGGCAATTGAGGGCCTCACCCCTCTGAAGGGGTTCCCGACCTGACACTTACGCAACGGCGCCCGACGCTAGCCGAGGGCAGTCGCTGGCCGATGCGCATTCGGCCAACCCGATCTGCTTCACATTTGGGTGGGAACACGATGGTACTGGGTTAAGGAGCAGGAGAGAAACCAAGGGCAAACGCGATACAACACCCCGTGCTAACCGCGAACAGGCAATGCAAATCTTCCAGCCAGCAAAACACCACGACTGGAAAGACAGTGGCGCTCCTTTTCCATGTCGGCCACGATAACGAAGCTTATATTCGGTAGCCAGGTGGGCAACAGAGCCAAACCCGCTGGGAATCAGGGTAGTGGGTTTATAAATACAGCGGTTCAATGATCACGCCTTCATGACCCTCCCACTCCCTGTTCCGAAACTACCACCCTCCGCTCTAAGAATGTCGGATCACTTCGCTGCATTTGGTGGGGAGATTTACATCGTGCTAAACGTGGGTTCAGCCTTGGGGAGACCCCTTCACACTTCTTTCACTTCTGGACTCTGACCATGAAACCCCTTCACCGCCAGCAAGTCGCTAAACCGGGAAAAATCGACCAGCTTATAAAGGAGCTCAAGACTCTCAAAGCGTCGGCGGATGGTGATGCCGAGCCCGGAACACTGCGCTTTGATATTCTCAGGGCTGGGGACAAGATCTGTGTAGTGGAAAAGTACACAAACGCGGCTGCGATTTATGTGTCAGCTTACAAAGTCTCTTTCTTGTGTGTACCGAGTTGATCTTGTGGGTGCAGACATGTCGGTACCCAAGCGTTCAAAGACTATCAAGACAGAGTTGGGGGGCTGATTGTGGTGCGTCTAATTTCAGTGCAACTTGGTATTACTGCTGAGCTAGAAAACAGGAAGGCAGCGAGTCTTCCGTGTTCTGGGATTCAGCGTAGAAGCGATGCGGGCTGGGCGGTGGAGGTTTCGTGAGTTTCTCGACCTGCAGGGCAAGGCGGTACCGGATGTTTGACCTTCGAATGGCCATTGCGGCAGAAAATCTATGCTCCGCTATGCCATGTTGGGGAGCGTCATGTAGTACAAGATGGAGAGCTATCAGACAACTCCGCCGGTGGATGAGCCACAGAGAATGAGCGCACGGAGGGTGCCTGCTGTTCTGGCGGTCTCGGTTTGCATAGAACTGCACAGAAGGCCGACTGCCCACAATCTCCACCGTGCCATTGAATATACTTTGCCTCTCCTTGAGTCAGGAAATATTGAAACCGAAGGAGAGTCGCCATGCGGTCAGGCTGAGGTGGCATGCCACGGTGGCCACAAAGTGCATGCGCAGCCAGCGATTCACAACTTCTCCCTTAAATAGAACCGCATTGACATGCGTGCTCCAATCGATGTCCGGGGTGTCGCCGTATTTTCCTGCTTCTCTCCGCCCAAAATATTGTCTCCACCCCTGAGGACCCCGAAACGCAGGGTGGTTTATGGGTTCCATCTTGCCGCCCCGACACATCGTCGGCCTTGAGCACAGCGATGTGCAAGTATGCTTTGTAAGGGGTAACTGTTAACGGGATGGGTAAACATGATTGGTTCAGTTTAGAACGGCCGGAGGCAGTCTTCGTGGACTGCGGCGCGCATGCAGCCCTACATACTGTAGTGACCAGAGGGCACGCGGAAATGTCCGACATCGCGGGGTGGTGTCGGCATGTGTCAGATACTGAAGTAACGCGGTGGAGAGGCTGCGGGGCTCGTCGTACCAGACGTTAGTCAACCGAGCACCGGAATGCCGTCCTGTTCCTGAAACGCCGAACAGCAAGCGAGTATATGACTCCTAGTTGCCTGCTCCTTGAATCCCACATTGCGTAGTTGTGTTGGGCACGTGGGGAAATGACCATAGAAAGACCGCCGCAGTCATCGTATTTAGCGCCGGTCGACGGGTAAGGCAATCGTCAACCTAGTCATCGCATGCCGACGAGGGGAAGGTTAACCAGTTGTTCCCTTATGTCCGCTGGCTTGTCCATTCGTCCGTCTTGCGCTTATCAGATGCCCGGTGCTGTATTGCATATTTGTCAGCAAGCGATGCCGTCCATCTGAACCAGCAGCAAGGAGTCATACTGCCCGGTTGCGTTACAAGGCTGAGCTGTCGCAGGGCAGAACCATGCCCGAGCTGATACCGTAAGCCAGTCACGTTGCTGATCAGGGTTCTGATTATGCCGTCATCGAGATTGCACACTCCGCCAACAATCTACGCAAGCAGGATGCAATCCAAATAATGGAGACAAGTAAGATTGCTATTGCGCGCGCAGCCTACGAGTACATTGAAGATGTTGGAGATATGAGGTTTAGTAAGAGAATCGTATGAAAGTTGACTACGGAACCTTGCGTTGTTGTAAAGTGCTGAAGCGGTCAATGTCACAAAACAAAGATGGAGTGAGGAAGGGAGAAGGTAAAGAAACGGTAAAGAACAATACATTACGGACGCAGGATGATTGGAAGCCCAGAGAGGAAAGAAAACAGAGTCATCCATGACGGCATTGTCAGACTGCAGACGCGGGCTCTGCGCCTGTCGCCTTGGCACGCGCCGCGCGGCCCTTGTACCACTTTTTGTGCTTGCCTTTCCCTGCGGGCTGGGGCTTGACATCCGGCAGCTCATCGGGTAGTACCGTCGGAGCAGGGGACTGAGACGCAGACCTCGAGCCGGGAAGACGGACGGTGTACACCTGCTCCTCCGTCTCGTCAGCAGCAGCGTCCACGTCCGCCGGAGTCGCAGGCTGCATGGCTTTCTTGGGCGGCACAGAGGACGTGCCTTTGCCAGGCGGGAGCATCTGTGACTGGACCACCTCCGCGCAGTTGACAGGCGTGTTCGGCGCGACGGGTGACGAGAGCTCGGTCGAGTTGCGTGAGACGGTGTTGGAGAGGGGCACGTATGGCGGTGTATCCAGGCTGGGCGGGGTCACAGGGCGGGGAATGGGCGTTTGGACCTCCGTCGGCGGAGTGATGGATGCACCGGCAAGGGTGACAGAGTTGAAACGCGGGACGAATGGCTGGGCGAAGGCGTTGAGCGCCGTGTTGATCGGGCGGGCGGACAAAGAGGGAGGCGGCGTCATGGCTACGGGCACATGGGTGTAGGAGGGTGACGCGTACGTCTCGTGATACGGCTCGGACTGCTGTTGGTAGGGAAACCCAGGCGGGCCCGGTTCGGGCTCGTAGAACCCCTGCTCCTGGAAAAGCTCGTACCTGCCGTCGAACGGAAGCGGCTCCGGTGGGGTGGGCGGCGCCCCGCCCAGCATGCCGAACAGGAACTTCTCCCCGCCTGTCATGACGCCACCTGGGGAGACCTCGGTCTGCCACAAGTGCGAGTGCGAGTGCGAGTGCGTGAGGGGCTGCGGGGGGGAAGGCACGGGCATGGGAGGGGAGGGCGTGTGCGGGTAAGAGGCACTGCTGTACGGGCTTGGGGAGTGCTCGGTGAATGCGGAAGGCTGGTAGGGGTACACGGGCTCCTTGGGTACGGGGGGCAGCGGCGAGTAGGCCTCGTACGCATCGTCATGAGCCGGGACCTGTGGGACGGACCAGCGGAAGAGCGATAGCGAGCGGAAGCCGGCGTCGTCCACCGCCCGCTCGGGCTCCTCAACGTCCTCCTCCTCCTCGTCATCATCGGGAAGGGAAACGTAACGCGGTGGGGCGGAGTAGGTGCCGATCCTGAACACAGGGCGGAGGAAGGGAGAGGGCGGCGCTTCGATATCGAGTTCCTCTTCTTCGACTTGACCTCCGACTGGGGCATCGACTTGGTTTTCGACTTCCTGTTCAACTTCAGCTTCGGCTTTGGCTTTGACTTCGGCTTCGACAGGCTCGGCCACTGGCGCAAGTATCGTCACTCCGGCAGCTCCGGTATGTTGTTCCACCTCTTCATCCGAAGCACCCTCAGAAGAAGGCGGTTCCTCGTACGTGACAGCCGGCTCAGGCACGCCAGCCCCAGCCCCATCCTCACCATGTTGAACCGTCGTGTCCACCGCCTCCTGCTCCTGCACAGACCTGGTGCTAGTGCGGACCAAGCCGAGCTCCTCAGCCCTCGCCCTCGCCCGCGCCTTCTTCTCAAGCAGCTTCCGCTGTTTCCTGCTCAGCTTCTCCTCACCCTCGGAGGTGTGGGTGGGCACGGCGGGTGGGGTGAGGGAGACGAGGTGCGTTGTGAGCAGGCCCTGCAGTCCTTCTTCTCCAGGGTGGGACTGGCCGAAGAGGGCAAGCGAGTCCTTCACCTCCCCCTCCTGGGCCAGGCCGCTGTCGAGCACGACCTGCAACACCTGAGCGTTGCCAGTGTCCAGCGCGAGCTTCAGGTTGCTCTCAGGAGCGGGAGCAGAGTAGATGCCGTCGTTGCCGTCGGAGGCAGGGAAAGTAGCGAGGAAATGCTGTATGACGGGGAGGTGCGTGCTGGAGAGCGCGGTGTGGAACGCGCTCTTTCCAGAGGGGTCGCGTTCCTTCGGGTCGGCGCCTAATAGCTGCGTTAGCGATGTGACGACGAACTAATGCAGAACAAGAACGTACCATGCTCAATCAGCCACTGTACGAGCTCCAGATCCCCGTTCCCAGCCGCGATATGCAGGAGCGTCTCCCCCTCACCCTTCTCCGGGCCAGTCGCCAGCATACCGGCTGCGACTTCCCTCCTGACGCCTTGCGCATCCCCATTACGAGCAGCATTGAACGCCCTCTCCCTCCTCTCGCCCCTCTCTTGCTCCTCCGCCCTCTCCCTGCGTTCCCTCTCCTCCCTCCTCCGCCTCTTCTCCCTCTTCCTCTCCCGCTTCTTCTCCTCCTCCTCCCGCTCCCTCCGTTCCTTCTCCTTCTCCTCCACCCTCAACCTCAGCGCAGCCTCCTCCTCCATCCTCCTCTTCTGCGCCTCCGCCGCCCTCCGCCGTTCCAGCGCCTCCCGCGCAACGCCCCCCTGCACCGGCCGAACCCGTCTCGCCTGCACCCGTGCGAGCAACTCATCCAACCGCTCAGCAGCGACGCCAGCCTCCTCCTCCCCCGCAGCGCGCCGCAGCCTCTGACCAGCATACGTCCGCCTCGGCTCCTCCCTGCGAAGGGGGAGGGAGAGAGGCATCAACTCCAGCCCCATGTCCACCTCCCGGCCCTCCTCCATCCACACCTCGCGCTCCTCTGAGCTCCCCTCCCTTCTCTCCCTTCCCTCTCTGGCCTGGCCCGCTCGGAGCTCAAGCCTCTGACGCTCAGCAAAATCCTCAGCCTGCTCCCTCTCCCAAGACGGCACGTCCTCCTCCTCCCTCTCCTGGGCAAGAAGCTGCACAGGCAAAGCGTGCGTCGCGCGCGGGTGAAACCTTCCTGAGCGGAAGACCTCTTTCTCTGCGGGGAGGGGTGTGTCGGACTCTTCGGAGGAGGAGGAGGAAGGGGTGTCGGAGGCGTTCCCATTCCCATTCCCGTTCAAGTGCGCGGGGGAGAGGGAATGGACAGGGGAGGGTTTGTGCGGGGAAGGAGAGGGAAGGTCGGAGAGGCCGAAAGCGGCGCGGTCGAACGAGTGGAGGAAGGCTGTCATCTGCTACCGGCGAGACACTGTTAGCCCGGGGAGGGGGAGAGAGGGGGAGAGGAGGACGCACGTCGTTATTAATATACGGGTGTCGTTAGGCTCGGTGGCGCAAGGTTAGTGGTGCGTGGTGCGTGGTGTGGGCGTGGGCGTGTGGGCGAGTCACCGGCTTGCGCGCCAGTGGGTGCGGTAAAACAAGGGGGAAAAGAGGTATCGGCGTGTGTGGTATACAGTAAGGAATCGCTATCTCTAACGCGGAATGATAGCACAGAGAAGCGGGCGGGGGAGAGTAACAGTCACGGTGGTCGGTGGCAGATGGCGGACAAGGCGTCGTTCGTTCGTTCGTGAGCGTGAGGGAGAGGGTGAGTAAGGCCAGTCAGACGCGCAGAAAAGGGGCCGCCCTCCGCCGTGGAAAGGGCACGCGACTTTTTTCTCCGTGAGAGCGGGGTTTCGGCTCCGTGGGTTTGGCGCAGCAGCCGAGCGGATCGGCTATCGGGCTGCTGGGAGGTGCTGGAAGGTTTGGCTTGCTTCGAGTTACTATAAAGTTCACCTCAGTTACTGCGCTTGTTTGGTGGTACTCGTTCTGGAGCTTGTAGCAGGGATAGGGGTGATCTTGCGCCCAGGGATCAAACAATACAGGACTGGCGCAAACCTTGGCAGAGCACTAGGATCCACTGCCAGCATGGGGTGACTAGTACACTCTTCCATCGCCTCTTCTGCCCCATTGTCACGGTCATGGTGTAATGCACACCAGCAACCCCGCTGTTGGGATTGGGATCCAGCCCAGGGAAAGGATATCACAAGACCGTGACAGGAGCGTTGACAGCTGCTTGCGCCCTCCTGAGACTCGGCCTTCCCTCTTTCCAGCCACCTCGCATTGGCGGTCGCAACCAGCTAGGCGATATCAATGCCCCCTTCTGTGCATTTCCGACAGCAACATCGACCACCACGCTTACAAGCAGATGCATCTCCCTCTCCCTCTCCTCTTCCAGGCAGTCCTCGCAGCACTCCTGTTATCGGCTCACGCCGCCCCAGCGCCAGCGCCATTGCCATTCGACATCGCCGCTCTTACCGCCCAGGTGCGTCTCGCTCCCCCGGGCCTCCTCCTGCCCGCCTCCCACTCTCTCATCTTGCTTTCCACCACCCCGTCCCCTCCTCCCGCGCAACCCTGACATCTCCCAGGAATGCGCCCTCCTCCCGCGCAACTACCCCATCAAGAACCCCACCTCTCCGTTCGAAGCTGAGGAGCAGGTGAAGGCCGAGTGCGCGGGTCGGGGGTGACACTTCCGCCGCGCCTGGAGGAGTAGACTCGGATGTGGATCTTAGAATCGGAAAATGTGATGTGATGCGATGTGATGTGAATATGTGATCAAAGACTAGTCGAGGAAGTACCGTGCCCAGTACATTCCGCCAATGCCTCACCCTGGAATTCCCCATCATCATCAACTTACATACCCAAATTCACCCCTGAAACTCGACGACCCGGGTAGCCGAGTGGAAGATGCAGCCTAATTTGCGCGCTCCTCGGTCCGGGTTCGATCCTCGCACTACGCGCGCGAGCTTTACTGAGGTTCTTCAATATAGCAGACTAACGGTTACATAGGTAGAGGGGAATTCCCTTTTCCTTTTGTCGTGCGAGGTGATTGGAATATCCATTTACTTATATGGATCTGTTCGCATGTGAGAACTGAGCAGCGGGGAGTGAGGAATGGCAGTGTTCAGACATACATACACGGCCAAGCGGCGGGTTGGGTGGTACAGTATCAATACATCGCCCCATCCATTACAGTATCTAGCATCTAACCATCCCCCCCACCCGTGCGTGAACGAACCCCACCCCCATCCCACCCCGGCCCGGCCATACAGTATCTGCCAACGCTCAAATACAATACCTGCCCAAGTGCGGCAGTGACCCATCAATCAGATTCCCGAAGCATAAGCGCCCGCCCTTGAAATCACGGCCCCCGGCACACACGGGCGCTCGATGCCCATCGCGCGCGCGCGTCACGCTCCTCTCCCCTTGCACTGGCTGCATATCGCCCGATCTCTCACACCTCGCATCTCCCGCCGATCGATCGTCCCTCCGCTACCGATTCCTAACCTGAAGAGTGAAGAGTGAAGACTCAAGACTCAAGATGCTCGTTGCCCACATGCACATGCCAGTGCGCATGCGCGTCCTTTGCGCTGGCTGATGCCCCGCCGGCTTCTGGGGTTGAGGGGGGTACAAATACCGTCCTCCTCCTGCCCTACCAGACGTCCCCCCCAGCTCCCAACCGCAATGACCTGCCCTACCTGCCCCTGCCCCATCCCAGGCGCACAAAACCTCTCCCTCTCCCTCTCCACGCTCTTCCTCCCTCTCCCCTTCCCCTCCAGCAGCACCCCGCCCTTCCAGCGTTCCATAACCCCCTCCTCCCTCCTCCTCCTCCTCTCCCTGCTCCTCCCCCTGCTCCTCCTCCCCCGCCTAACACACCACATCCTCTTCTCCCCCCTCTCCCGCCTCCCCGGCCCCCTCATCGCAAAATACGGCCCCTACTTCCCCCTCCACCTCTTCCGTCTCTCCCTCTCCCGCTCGATCGCACTCCTCCACGCGCACCACGGCCGGGGCAGCGCGGTGGTGATAGCGCCCAATATCGTCTCCCTCTCCCATCCCTCGGATGTAAGGAGGCTGTATGGCAGTCATCGGCTGCGGAAAGACCCCAGGCTGGGGAAGGCGAGATTCGGGGGTACGACGAACCTTTTTGCAGAACTGTGCGCCTGTCCTTTCCCTCGCTAGCCTACCTTTCTGACACATCGCACGCAGCGACCCATCCACGCACGCCAAACTCCTCCGCCTAACATCCCCCTCCTTCCGGCCCACCGCCCTGCTCCTCACCCAGCCCTCGCTCCACCGGGTCCTCCGCTCCTTCTGCGCCCGCATACAGCAGGACACTGCGGAGCGGGGCAGCGCAGATGTGTGGAAGTTGTACAGGTTGCTGAGCTTTGATATGCTCTCTGGGGCTTGTTTTGGGCAGGTGCTGGGGTGCGTGGAGAGCGGGGAACATAGGGTTGTTAAGGTGCGCTCTCCCCCCCTCTCCCTCTGCCTTTGCCAGTGCCAGTGCCTTTGCCTGTGCCGTTGCCTGTGCCTTGAGGTCCAGAGAGCTAACAGCACAACAGGACCTAGACGCATTCATGATTGAAACAGCGATCCAGACCATCCTCCCCACCGCGCTGTACAAGCTGCTCAAGCTCCTCCCCCTCCGCAGCTGGCAGTTCATAACCCAGGCCGACCAGCGGTTAGCCGACGTGCGCCCCCCTCCCCCCCCTCTCTCTCATTACAGTCACTAACACCAGCTGCGCCGGGCAGTACGGACTCACCGCCCTGCACGCCCACCGGGCGCTCTATCCAACCCTCTCCCCCGCCCAAGCCCAGGAATGCGGGGACATGCTCGGCCCCCTCCGCCTCTCGCTAGACCAGGACACAGGGCTGCCAATGTCCGACGCGCAGATCGCGGGGAACCTCGCGACGTACATCCTTGCGGGGGCGGATACGACCCCTGCTGCGCTGAGCTTTATTACGTGGGAACTGGCAAGGCGCGCTGATGTCTATGCGAAGCTGCGCGGGGAGCTGGAGGCTGCTGCAAGGGAGGCGGGGCTTGCGGAGGGGGAAGACTGGAGGTTTGAGCAGCTTAAAGAGCTCCCCTACCTCGCTGCAGTCGTCAAGGAAGGCCTGCGCCGCTACCCCCCAACGGTGATGCCCATGACGCGTGTTGTGCCCCGCGAGGGGCTGCAGCTCTCCCCCGCAGCGGGAGGGGAAATGTTAGAGGCAGGCACGTACGTGTGCGCCTCGCCCTGGAACTTGCAGATGGACGCTACTGTCTTTCCCGAACCGGAGAGGTTTGAGCCTGAGCGCTGGCTAAGCGCGACGGAGGAGGAGAGGAAGAGGATGGAGGAGTCGTGGATGCCTTTTGGCCTCGGGGTGCGCGCTTGTCAGGGGAAACTGTGAGCCCCCTCCCTGACTGTGGACTGTGAGTGGGAAGAGGAACTTGTGCTGATTTGGGCACAGGCTAGCGGAGATGGAACTCTATCTCACACTCGCTACTGTCGTTTCCCGCTTTGAGCTGCGGGTGCATCCGCGGACGACGGAGGAGGGAATGAGGGAGGTGGAGATGATCACCCTTGTGCGTTTGTCCTTTCTCTTCTCTTCCGTTCGAAGGAAGGTGCAATGCGCTGACGGGATGCAGGGCCCGAGGGACCATAGGTGCGAGATCATCTTCCTCCCTAAACCGATGGAGGTGGGCCTGTAGATGGCGATTCAAGTGCGCATTAGAATAGTCTAGATCAAAGGCACACTCCACCATGTATCCCTACTCACTGCTCAAACAACACCAAGCGTTCCCTACAGAGCTCGCGGTTCGGACTTGGGCTCTAGGCAGGCACCGCAAACCGCTTGCTGACCTCCACAAGGCTCTCGGAGAGCTTGTTGCTCAGCACCCAGCGTGGGATGAACTCGTTCACCTCGTCCAGGGCGGGGATATTGCCAGCGCTCATATCCGCCCACCCGCAAGCGACACGGCCGCTCATCTCCCCCCCTCCTTCCCAGGAAACGTCCACCGTGAACTCTTTTGCCCACGTGCGGCTCCACAGGGCGAGGGTGCTCACCCCTTCCTCTGGCATCGGACGGTCCGCAGAGGGCAATGTAACCGCGGCGCCCGTGACGGCCACGCCAGAGATGGGCGAGTCGAACTCGAGCTTGCACATGCGCGTGTTCTCCCCCTTGACGACGAGGCGCGCGGCGGTCGCGCCCGTGCGAAGTACTGTCACTTCCATCCATTCGCTTGGTGAGCCGGGGGCGACGTTCGGCACGAGCCCCGAGTCCCATGTGCAGCTCTCGAGCCCCGGGCGTGAGGTGAGCAGCTCGCATTGCACCTCCTTGCGCCACGCATCGGGGATGGACGGCGCGACAAAGGGCGCGATCATCCCCGGGAGCGCGACGAGGGTGACGCGGTTTGACCCTGTGTCGAGGTCGAGCGACTGCTGGAAGTAGATCTTGAGAGGGAAGGTTGCGGTGAACGGGAGGGCGAAGAGGCTGTAGGTGCCTGTGAGGACCAGGATGAGCAGGAGGAAGAGGGCGATGCTCGATTGCAACTTGTGCATGAAGGGCGCCAGGGGGAGGACGATCAGCAGGCAGACGACGCCGAGGGACATGTACACTGCAACAAGTTAGTACCGGTGAACCGCCTCGAGAAGAGAGGACGCACCGATCATCGGCGAGCTCCCGTCAATGAGGGTTTGGCTTAAGGCAGTCATGAGCAGTAATGCCGTCTGAACAGCCCAAATGACCGGGAACACCAGAGTGATTGCATACTGCAGGAACCAGAACGCGGGGATCTGTTCTTCTCCAGCATCCTCCTCGTTAATAGGGCGAGCAGGAGCAACGAGCGGCGTCCGTTCAGTCGGCATCTCGCCGTCTTCAGGCGCATCGCCGTTGTCCGTCTCCGTCGGCAGAGTTTCCGCGGGCACCAACTGCCGTTTGCCGGTGTACTCGACGATCATGCTCTCCATCAGCGCTAGGATGAGCGCGAAGAGGGCTCCAGCATTGAAGAATGTTACCCAGTAGACGGAGACGAGGTTGAGCGGCGGGCCCGTGAAAGCGGTCGCGACGACGAGCAGGACCCACCAGAGAAAGTACACCTCCAGCATGACGATGAGCTTCTGCTGGTGCACGGGTCTGTAGTAGGAGAGCAAGCCGAGGACGACGAACAGCGTAAGGTAGGCCGTGCAGAGGAGGGCGATGCCGACGATGTACGAGGACGAGTGGATCACGTAGGTGTTGGTGAACCGGTGGAGGGTGGCCAATCCTAGCGTGCTGCCCACGCTGAAGATCAGGGCGACGGGGAACCGGACCCAGCCTGTCAGCGGGAACTTGGCGGCGCGGTAGCCGTGTCTGAACCAGAGGAGGAAGCCGACGGTGATTGGACCAACGATTAGCAGCGCGATGTTGATCCCGAAGATGGTCGAGAGGTCAAAGATGGCGATCGCCAAGCCGAGAACTAGGCAGGTTAGCCGACTGAAAGTGCGCATATGAGGCTCGCTCACCCTCGAAGTACACCACATCCTTATGATCCACGTCCGTGCCGATGTCTGCCAGCAGACCATGGGCAGCGTCCAGCGTCCCCTCCATCATCATCCACAGGGCGTCGTTTCCCCCCAGGCCGGTCACCGAATCGCCCTTGGTATGGTACATCGCCCTCCACTTGTAGAAGGTCAAGTCGAGCCCCTGCATGCCCGCGGCATCAAACACCTGGTAGTCGGTGCCGGAGCGGACAAGCCGCCATCGGTTGAAGGCGTCGACCGAGATGGAGTTGGCGTGCGGGTGGGAGAGGTGGGACAGTGCCCGCGTCACCCGGGCAGAAGAGGTGCGGAACCACAGTGGACGGCCTCCTTCGCCTAGACCTTCTAGGTTGACGAATGTCTTGGGGAGGGAGGCCCAGGGGTGGACCATGAAGCTGCAAATAGCAATATGAGACTATTAAGATGTGCATCTGAAGGCCACGTACGCGTGAGCGCCATACAGCCCGTCCTCCTCCGCGTTGTTAAGAACCACAATGACGGTCCTCTCCGGCCTGTTCTCCGCAAAGTAGTCCACCATCGCGAGCATCGAGGTCGCGCCCATCCCATCGTCCGTCGCGCCAGGTGCGGTGCTCACGCTGTCAAAGTGCGCGTTGAGCAGGATTGGAGGCAGGCTGGGCTGCGTGCCGTCGATCTTGACTAGGACGTTGTTCCCCTCATAGTAGACGACCTTCTTGGGCTCTGCAGCCGGGATCGGAGAGACGATCGTAATGTTCGCGACTATGTCGTCAACGACGGAGACGTAGGATGGGTACGAAGATGCAACCCCAGAGACTCGTGAGAGGATGTAGTCGTGCACCGCGTCGGAGCGGGGCGAGTTGAAGGGATGGGGCAGTCTTGCGATCTAGGACAACCTAGCTCTGGATGAACTCACTTTTCCCACGAATGGTTCAACATACCACTTGCAAATCCCTCGCAGCTCTCTCAATATCCAGGCCCTTCCTCACCTCGCCAACCTTTGGCGCTGCCCACCCACGCTCATGTATGACCGTTGAGAATGCAAAGATGAGCACATAGGTTATGGAGACGACGACCGTCACCGGGAGGACGGTGAAGCCGAAGATCGAAGAAAGCTTCATGCTGCAGCTGTACGGGTGATTGGACAGAGCAGGAGAGCTTCCTACTGGAAACCAAGAAGGACGTCGATGACCGTCGGTGTGGAGGAACTGGAGGACGGCTTTGGAGCGGGACGGGACGGCGAGAGAACGTGTTTCGCTGGCTGCCTTGTTGACGCTGCTTGCTGCAGCTAAGGATCCTCTCGGTGCTGCGTTGACAAGGGAGATCCTTCAAGGAGAGATGAATGCGAAATGATTGTCTTCCATTGCTGTTCTGGCCACGGTCGCTCCTCGACTTCCCAATCCGATGATGACGGTGCGAATGACGGCATTGTCAGGACCCTGATCCCTGATCGACGACCTGACAGCAGGCACCTCGGCGCGAGATGAGCTCCGCGCGAAGGCCCTCTCAGCGACATCGTCGTGTAGTTGCCAGAGACAGGGCAGATCCTACTCTCCAGGAGACACAGCCGTCCTTGCGTTTATTGCTGTCGGGTCAATCGGGTATCACGCAGCATCGTCCGCCGAAAAGGGATCTCAGCTCTCAGTCCTCCGATGACCACATGCTGGCCACACATCCTAATGACCGAGACCGCACATTCCTGTCAACCTCCTACTATTTTGCAATTGTAGGGAATTATGTAAACATGCCATGCATAGACACCTCTCCCCCTCGCCGACATCGCAAAGGTGATAATGGCCGCAAAAGGGGATCTGAAGCGTGCAGGCACAGTTCGTAGAACATGAGTCTTGGTTAAGCGGTCTTGAATGAAAAAATGGCATGATGGATGTGATGGAATAGAAAAACACGAGCAAGCACGACAAAACGAGTGTCAACGACACGTATAGAGGATCATCACATTCATAAGAACACAAACGTACGCGGTCCAGGCTCAGTAGCCCTCGACAGTCATCAACCTGTCGAATTGGTGGACGCTCATCTTGGTGAGCCCTTTCGCCCACTCTTGGATAAATTGGCGGGCTTTGTTGTAGACCTTGCGTGAGTACTTCTTCGCGAAGTGTTCATGCTGGATGCCTTCATCCCGCTCGCGAAGAACGTAGCACACCATCTTGTGCGCTACTGGAATGATGTCATCTTCCGTGTAGCCAGCATAGTGGACGAGTGTTGGGGTCTATTGAAACGGTGTCAACTATGGCAATAACGGAGTACGGAGGCTCTTACCCAATGTCCACGGCGGAGGATGCGTCGAGCCAGCCAGATGGACGCGGCGCTGGCTAAGCTCGGGGGTACGGCGATGAGGTTCCAGTCGAGGCTAGCCATCTCGATAAAGTACTTGGCCAGCGTCCTGGAGTTGATATCGTAGTCATCGGCCTTGCTGGCACGACGAAGGAAGCTCATCGGGCCAGGGTAAGAAAGGTCAAAGTTGATGCTCTTGAGGATATAAGCCTCAGCTTGGAGAATGGAACGATCATCATAGCCAGCGTCGCAGCACTTGACGAGGTCGGACACGGTGGGGCAGTGCATCTCCTCGTACTTTGATGCGAGGTACAAGGCGGACACGCCGACAAGCTGGAACTTGACGAGAGACACGACCCGCACCGAGAGGAAACGATCGACAATGTTGATGCAAAGGAACAGAGTTTCCGGGAGCATCCTGAACGAGCCATGAACCTGAACGAGCCAGTCAACGAGCACATCGCGGAATTTCCATGTGAGTTCCTTTTGCGTGTCCATGTAGTTGGGATTGGGCATGCTGGTCATCTGACCGGGAAGTCAGAACCCGGAATATATGCGCATACATTCGCCCAATTACGTACCTCACATCTCCTCATATACTCGAAGATTTCATCGGCGTACTCGCTGACCATCATGGGATCGCCAGAATCTTGTTCGTCTAGGTCTTCCCAGTTCTGTTGGACGGCAGTTGCATCTTCAAGGTCCTCGAGCTAGGGAGATTCATGTGAGTGGTTTGAAAGACGGGTACAGCTCAGCTCTGACCTTCTCATTGATAATCTCCTCAACCACGGCGGAAGACCTGGACGTAGATGCAGAGGCAGTATGAACTGTCTTCCGCTTGACCTCACGTGTCTGGATGACAAGAGTTTCAAGAACCTTCGCCCTTGGATGCCGAGGCTGCATGGCGTCAGTTTCATCGGCGTCCATGCTGCTCGTCCGGCGCTTCTTGACGGGAGCACCTTCATCCTGCTCATCCTCCTCCACTGCGGGGGGAGGAGCAATGACAGGACGTGGAGCAACGAGAACCTTGCTCCTGCGCACGGCAGCATTGCCAGCAATGGGACGTGCGGCGCCAGTGGTGACAGCAGCCGTGGTCCGAGCACGGAGAGGTTGACGAGTGGCTGCGGTCGATGTGGACTTTGCGACAGGTACAAGGGAGGTAGTGGCGGGAGCGGCAGTGGACTGGCGCGACGAGGCACGGCGAGGCACCTGAGGGCGAACTGGAAGGCCAGACGGAACCTCGGGTGGGTCGATCTCCATAGCGTCGGCATCGCCTTCGTCCCCCTGCGTCTCTTCTGGAATGTCGGAGACAGGCGCGGCAGGCGGTGGCTTCTCGACAGGTGCACTGGTGGTGTTGGAGCGAGTCCGACGGGTAGGCGGACGGATAGCCGTGGGTTGGCTCGGTTCGGCAGATGCAGGACGAGAAGTGGTACCCGCCGTGCTTCCAGCTCTCTGACGAGCGAGGAGTGTGGTACGCGTGGTGGTTGATGAGGGCTTGGTGACCGGCTTCTTTGACCCTTCGGCCCCTTCCTCTTTGATACCACCCAACCTGCTCTCCCCGACATTGGTGACTGGGCCAAGCGCCGTCCGCTTCTTCGTAGTTGCTGCAGTTGTGCCTTTGGTCACGTCTGTGAGCACGGGCTTGCTAGATGGGCCTGCAGATGGTGCGCGAGCCCGCAGTCCCGTGAGGTTGTCCTTTGTACCGGCGGTGGCGGCCCTTGCACTTCGAGCTGCTGTGAGGGAAGGGACCGCGTTCTCGTCGCTGACTGGATGTGCGCGCGTGCCGCGTGTTCTCCTCTGCACATAGAACGCAATTAGGCAAAGGTACCACGAAGCAAAACGTGGGGCTACGGACGTTCACGGCTGCCATGATGTATCGCCTATGGTTGTTGGCTAGGTCGGGACGACGGGTTGTGATAGATGACAATCGCGTAACGTATACACGCCGGGATTAATGGTAGAAATGAGGAGGATGGGGGGGAGAGGAGGGGGGTTGTAATGACACGGGGGAGGGAAGAAGGATGGAGAGGGCTGTGACGGTCGTCGTGCGAAGCAGTCCCACTCCAACCGTTCATTCGCCAGCTCGTCACATCCTTCACACCCCGGATGCAAATCCAGCGCGACGCTCTCCAACACGTCGTCACGTGCGGGATTGACTTTCAGTGCGTGATCACACATGCATCCGTCATCCGCTCCCGCTCAATCACAACGCGCCGCGTTACTTTTGTTTGGCCGCACTTCCCACGGAACGAGCAAAGTGATGCATCGAAAGGCCTCCCATCTGACCTTCCTCTGGACTTGCATTCCATGTGGATGGACGACGCACAAGATCGCCGGTGAAGATAAGACATTTGTATAACCTCCAGACAAGCATCTATATATCATACTCTGGACGATAATCCAGTACTAATGCAACATATCCTCCTCCTTAATCCTGACTTCCTGCCCCGGTTCCTTAATCGTGACCTCCTTCTTGACGGGACAAGCGTACGTCCGATAATAGGCTGGATCGGACCCGGGATAGTAAGAGCCTCCAACCGTGGGATAAGGATAACGTGCGTCAGATGGGTACGCGTACCGGGCCGGCGCTGCGTAGGGATAACGCGTTGTAGTGGGCGCTGGGACGGCTTGTCCATTCCACGGGACACCGTGGCTTACTGGAGATGCCGGAAAGGATGAGAAGGGCGGAAGTTGGACCAGACTACTGACAGGTTGTAAGGCGTACGGATTGTCGACTGCGGTACCACAGGTTGCCGATCTCGTAGTAACCGCACTCCCACCACGATGTCTTGCCGTCTCGCCGTGAGAGAGATGATCGCACCACTGCTCCATCATATCCAGGATATTGGGGTCAATGTAGCCTTTCCGTTCAAGGGCCTGAGCAACGCGGTCGACCCAGGTGTAGCACGGACACTGCTTGAAGTGCTCCTGATCCGCTGTGTCGCCAAGGATCGTTGACTTCATAGTCTTCTCACAAGTGAGGTGCTTCTTCTCCACATCCTCACCATACGTGATGTGGACGACAGGGAAGGTTCGCTCCGGCCAGTCGCCTTTGTAGGCACGGGGCTTGTCGTACTTCCACCACTTCCAAGGCGCGAAGGGCTGCTTGAGCTGATAGCTCATGACATTCAGTTCGTCCCAGTGAACCATCAGGTATCCCCAGTGGCAGTGGGTTTCCTTAACACCAGTTTCTTCGTTACGCTGGGTGCTTGTGTCAAACAGCGCCAGGTAGAGCGTAAGACAGATGCCCAAGGCTGGCCTGGGAGGGCAGTTGGGGCACGATGGCCTGATAACGTGGGCCTTGGGCATATTGCAAGCTGTTTGGAAAACATCAGCGTCAATCACCTCCTATGCATAAAAGGCGCACAGTGCGAGTCGTTTGAGGTAGGTGTTCTGTCTTTCATGTCGCTAGCTTTGCGATTGTCTGCGGCGACCTCTACCTCCGGAGGTGGCCCTTTTATGAGTCAGAAAACAGGTGTCACTGATCCATCCTACGTATGTCGCTCAGAAGCAGATGGAAATACACATTTCCTCGGTTAGAGACCGACGATGGTGGAAAAGCAACGGTCTCGGCTAGACCACTGGCACCTCCACGGTGAAGTGAGCCCGGCGGCGCAGACCGGTCGCATCACGAAGAACACAAGATAGTAGACAGCGCAGTTTTCGGCTCGCATCGACAGTTGTTCCGTAGGCAGGCAATAGGACAGTTACCGCTAAGCGAGGCACGCTAGAAGCTGGCAGCCCCGATTTCAAGATGGTGGTAAGAGGAGAAAGCGCGGCGTGACGATTGTTCCTTCGCAAGCGTCAACTGCCTCCGCTTTCTTGCCAGGGACTTCTCCAGTTTTGACTTCCTTAGCTACTCTTGTTGGCATACATTTCAGAAAGGTGTATGGACGGCCAGGCCGATCCTCAGGTGCGTGCTAACCGGATTTCAGAGTCGGTTCGATGCTGATAAGGCCGCGGAATTGATAGGCGCCGCCCCTAAAGCCGCCGTTGCAGTCGACGGCGCACGGCGAGCCGAACCAGAGGCTCACCTTCGAAGAACTCCGCGCGTGGTACGAGCAGCGTGCCGACGTTCGGCTACGAGGGCAGTATGAGAGTGCGGTGAAGGGTATTGTTGAGCTTGTGCGTTTGATTGATATATGAACTCGATTGACTACTGACACTGTTGTTGCGCAGCTGGACGATGCCAGTGGCGCGCCGCTGCGGCTCACAGCACTTCGAATTACCGCTCCCCATACCAGCCAAGCATTCCTGGACACCCTCCTCGCTCCATACCTAACCCCTCCTCCCACTTCTCCGTCTGCCGTTTCCACTTTGAGGTCCGTTTTACGGCAAACGCGCGACGTCACCCAAGCTCTCGCCGCGACCAACATCTTTACCTCTCTTCAGCCCACGCTCGTACGGTCCCTGTCGCCGCTTGCGGAACCTGGGGATGTCGAACTCCTCGTCATGGCCAAGGAACGCGGTCGACGCTTCCTGAAGGGAGAGACGAACGTGGGTAACTCAGAAGCGTCTGGTTCCCTCACCGGTAGACTGTTCAACACCTTGGGCTGTGGAGACTCGCTATCCGTGGTCGTGTCGACAGGGACACGGACAAGGAAAAGCTATGAAGCCACCTTCGACGTGCCTCTTATCGCCCTTGCGAGAGCACTTCCCAGTGCCAAAGAAGGTGGCAAAGGCCGGCCGGGCTGGGAGCTTAGCACGAGGGGTGAAGCGGGACTGTGGGAGTATGAGAGGGACTGGACTAGTTGGGCCGGTTGCTGGGAACGACAAAAAGGCGCGAAGGTCGGCATCTCAGTGAGTATCTCCTTGACAACATTGGCTGCCTCAACTAACGGGTGTCTTGCAGACACGGACACCACTTGGCAGCCACACGCTCGCCTATTCCCTCGTATCTCGACAAATCCATTCGCTCGCACCCACCGCGTCTCTGTCAACCCGCTTTGCGGCCGGAACCAGCCTGAAGTCCTCCATTTCGCACACAGTGTCAAACTCTGCATCGGATGGGAGATGGGGCTACCGTTTGTCACAAGAATTAGCTGGCTTGGGTGGGGACGCCAAGTTCTTGCGCTCAGAGGCCAACTTCTCCCGTCTTCTGCCCTTGACCAGCAGTCTGGTAAGGCTCCACACTTGCGCACAGTATCATGCACACTAAACCGCTGTAGTCCGCTTCTTTCACCGCACGGACTGGCTTCCTCCATCCTCTGTCCACCACTCCAGTCCCTCTCTCCGACCGCCTCTTCTTAGGTGGACCCACGTCAGTCCGGATGTTCGGCCTGAACGGCTTGGGTCCGCACGATGGCTGTATGGCAAGATTCACTCCGCCGTTTACTTCAAACTGATGTCCTATGCAGTAGACGCGACGGGAGGCGAAATCTCCGCCTCTGCTGGGCTATCTCTACTTGGGAAGTTCGGCGGACGCGCGCAGGATTGGCCACTCCAGTGGCACCTTTTCACCAACGCCGGTTCTCTCGGTCGACTCCTACCTGGCCAGAGCGCCGTTGATACCATTCAGAAGACACTGAGCAGACCATCTGTATCTGTCGGCCTCGGTCTTGTGGGAAGACTGGATGCGATACGGATAGAAATGAACCTGGGCGTGCCGCTGGTTGCCGCAAAAGGCGAAGGGCTAACACGGGGTTGGAGTCTCGGCATTGGGCTCGAGTTCTTATAGGGCCAGAGAATACCGCACGTTTAATTGACAACGCATGAAGTGGCTGAGGGTCTGGCGGGGTTGAGGCGAATTAAGAATTGCATACATTACAATGTATTGTGGTCGCCGTTTGCCATCGGTATCCCACTGTTTAGCAGCCGAAGGGCCTACGCAGGCACGTCTGCAACGACATGCTGAACCTCGCGGCAACTTCGTTCTTCAACACCCAGCTGTCCTGCCTCCTCTCCATAACTGTTGTGACGTTGCATCACAGAGCACCCAACCTCCAAGATTCATCATCGTGCCCTAACCAAAAGCTCGCCGCCCTTCCTCGCCATGACCGCATCCCGTATCTCCATCCACATCTTCTTTCCGTTGGTGTCCTTCGTCTGTACCACTGCAATCTCTCCAATCGCCATCGGACTGACGTACTTCGCTCTCCTTCCCGTGGACAATAGGAAGAGATCATGCGAATTGCAGAACACCTTCCTGCTCGGTTTTGAGATGAGCTCGATGCCTTGTAAGACGCTGACGTCGTCCCGGTACTTCAGCTGCGCCCATACCCGTCGATCTTGTTCGGAGGATGCGAGGAAGGAAGTTGGCTCGGATGAATCTTTGCTGCCTCTTGAAACGGAGAGGAGGAAGCCGTGTCGCAGGAGGAGGGATAGGATGGCGAGATTCTCGGCGTTGTACATGACGGGTACAAGGGAGTGTCGAGCTTTGGCGGCATTCGTTAATGTTGAGCAGAATATGTGTGGTAACATGGTGATGGCCGAGATACACAAGCGGTCTCCCGCCCAAATCGACAATTGAAGGTGCTGGGCAGTCGTGCACGAGTTGCCGGCAGACGACCAGGGCCAGGAGATTCAGAAATTTTGCTTCCGCAAGCCTTCGCTTCGTCCAAGCTGTAACCCTTAGACGTGCACGACCGCAAGAATGAACGCGTTCTAATAGCTCCAGCTTCTGTCTTTTCAGTCCTCCTCATGGCGCCTCCTGTGTTCATTCTGGACAACGGCGCGTCGACAATCAAATGCGGCTTCGCGCATCTCAACCCAAAGCCGCAACTCATACCCAACCGGGTCGCGCGCCTGACCAAGGGATACCGGCAGCTCTTCATAGCCGATGAGCTCGAGAAGTGCACCGCGTGGGAAGACCTACACTGGAGGATCCCGTTCGAAAGGGTGCGCTTACCATGCCCGATAATGGTGTGGAGGTAGCTAATGAGGAGACAAAGGATAGGGTGTACTCACGAACTGGGATATCGAGAAGGTCGTGTGGGACCGGGTCTTCTCCCCGGCAGTGATGAACGTATGCAGCTACTATGTCTTGGATACGACCACGTGCTAACTATACCTCAGGTTGACTCGAGAGAATCTTCCTTGCTCATTACCGAACCACCGTTGAATTTACCAAATGTTGGCGCGACCTATGACCAGATGGTGTTCGAAGAGTACGAGTTCTCGTCGTACTACCGATGCACTTGTAGGCACGTTTTGGTACACGCATTGTCCATTTGTTTATACTCTAGGGTAGCTGCCGCATTGATACCCCATGGCAAACTGTACGGTCCGAAGATGCCGGAAGCAGCGATTCTCGTGGAATCTGGTCATTCCTTCACTCATGTTACGCCGCTCTTACGTGGCGTACCTGTCGCAGCCGGGATTCGCCGGTCCGTCCTCCCCGTCTCCACACCGGATCATCCCTTCTGACACATTGGCAGCATCGATGTTGGCGGGCACATGATGACGAACCATCTGAAGACAATGCTGTCTTTCCGACAATTCGAGATGATGGACCTGGGTTGGGTGGTGGAGGACATCAAGCACAAGCTCTGCTACGTCTCACAAGACTTCAAAACGGACATCGAAGCGGCGCAGTATGTCGCCTCCAGTGTTCAACCTCGAATCTGACAGCTCACATGCTTGACAGCGTCACACTGCCGAGAGGGCCAGACGGCAAAATCCCGCCGAATCCACTCGAGCGGTCCTATGTGCTGCCTGATCTGGCAACGGAGAGGCTTGGGCATTCTCTACCTCCCGGTCGCGCCCGATCACCGACGCGGCCCGACCACCCGGCTGTTCGTCTCAACAACGAGCGATTCTCAATCCCCGAATTGCTATTTCGCCCGAGCAATATCGGCTTGAACCAGGCTGGTCTGGCGGAGTGCGTGCATCAGGCAGTCAATGCGCTCCCTGAGGAGGCCCGTGCTCTTGCATGGTGTAATATCGGCCTCATTGGCGGAAACACGCTATTTGAAGGGTTCGCTCAAAGGCTCGAGAGCGAGATCCGTCCGCGTGCCCCAGCGCATTTGAAGGTCACAATACATGAAGCAGCCGAGTAAGTCGTGCCTTGCATCGAGAATGCATAGCATTAACCCCTTCTAGCCCGATCACATGCACGTACACCTCCGCCGTGCCGTTTGCGAAGTCCAAGGCGTTCCAACAAGTTGCGGTTACCAGACAGCAATACGAAGAAATTGGCTCTTCCGGTCTTCGCCGACTGTTTGCAGGCGAAAGACGTACGTCCATCACGCCTATACCACAAGGCACTTCCGCGAAACGTAAAGCCGAAGTGGTGGAGCCAGAGGAAGAAGAGGACGAACCAGATGCGAAGGAAGAAGAGGAAGAAGTAGTTGTAGTGAAGACTGCGAGGCCTCGGCCAAGTCGCCCCTCGACGGGTGCGGGCAAAGCGAGCGCTAGTCGCAGAAAGTCAGGATCAACGTCAGCCACCCCGACGCCTGCTGCCACCAGTCGACCCACAAGATCTCGAACGAAGGCCTCTTAATGTTCCATATGACCAGCCAGCCATTGTAGCAGTAGACTCACATCATGACAATACATTTGCGGTATAATTCTATTTTGATCATTATCCCGAGCGAGGATCTGAGACCGTGCCGGCGGCATGCAAGACAGGCAGGTCGCGTGAGGCGTGGTTGCCAAGCGTGTGCCGCGCGGCGCCTAAGCGCGCAGGTGGGGATTTATAACGAGCCCGGCGGGCCTCAATGGGGCCCCACAGCGTGCCAGCGAAGAGCAGCCCCGATACCCCGAATCGCTTTCGCCTTGTTGTACGATGTTTGAAGAGCGGTATGCCGCGCTTAAGGACAGTTACGAACAGCTGGGCCTGAAGGAGGTGCGCTTACCCTGTTCCCCACAACGCGTTCAACCCTGACTCATTGTCCAATGTAGGGCGCGTCCATTGACACGGTCAAGGCGACATACCGCAGTCTTGCTCTCAAGCTGCACCCAGACAAGAACCTCGCCAACCCCTCGTCCACGCCCCAATTCCAGGCTCTAAGCGAGGCCTACGAGCGCGTAATGGAACACTTCCTCGGCAGCGAGATCAATGTTGGTGGGAAAGGGAGCGGGTTTGGTCCGCCCAACGGCTTCTATAGCTTCGGTGTGGGTGGGAAGAGGGGTCCGGCTAGACCAGACAGGCCGAAGCAGCCGGCGCAGTCTGCAGGTCGCTGACGAGCACGCATACGAGCATTGCGCAGAAGAGCTCTGTTTCATGGTTTCATGGACTGGAAGAAGACACACCCGTTTGTATACCTGTATCGGCCATATGGGCACGATTGTGATACCTGCTGACATCTATTAACGATGTTTTGATGTTGTACTGCATAATACCGTATGAGGTCAAGACTTCCAATGACTCGCCGTTTTGTTCGCCCTTTTCAATGTCGCTTCGGAAGCGAAGTTAACCCGGATATGACTCTCCTGGTGCGCCCCGCGCGCGTCTGCCACGAGCGCTTGCCATGGCACCCTCCGCTGACACGCCGGTCGAGACGAACGGCGCATCGTCATCCAAGAAGCCCCTCACCCTCTATGAGACGTCGACGCAGTATAAGCACTGGCGTTTCTCCGCTTCACAGCTGGAGGAGAGACGGCGGAGGATGAACGAGACGGCTGTGAACGCGATCCGACAGGTGCATAAGGCCGAGGAGGTGCGCTTGTGGCCGTCGCCACAATGCCAGTATACTGATACTGCTAAAGGAAGGATCCAGCTCCCGGATATCCTTTCTGACCTTCGATGAGGAACTGCTACTCGTCAAGCAGTACTTGACGACTATCCCGAAGATGTGCAAGTTGCACCAGTTCCCGGAAGAGGTCGAGGCCACCGCGATGACCTTTCTCAAACGCTTCTACCTCAAGAATACCGTGATGGATTGGCATCCCCGAAACGTCATGTACGCGTTCCCGCTCATCAGTCGTACAACGGTCCCCGTTGATTAGGTCTGTGATGATATAGGCTGACCGCGATCTATCTCGCGACCAAGACTACGAATAACCCGATGGCGATCGATACTTACGTTGCGAATATCCCACGGACGACCGCAAACGACGTGCTCGAGCTGGAGTTTCTGGTGGCACAGAGTTTAAACTTTCAACTTGCAGTATGGGGGCCGCATCGGGCAGCGTGGGGTGTTTGGCTAGACTTGCAGGTGCGTCCTTGCGCCAGCGCGTCCTTGTTGGCATCATCCTGATATGCCATCGCAGACGCTCCAAGACTGGGGCAAGGAAGAGGCCAGAGATGCCTTCGCTGCCGTTGAGGGCTACGTCAGCGCATCCCGGCTAACAGATGCCGAGTTCATCTACGCACCGTCCCAGATCGCTGCGGCTGCATGGCATCTTGCAAACCCGGCGCTGTTAGAGAAGTGGCTTGCTGCGAAAGGGGAGTCCGGTGCACTCCCACTAATCAAGTCCATCGCGTCGCTGATTGAGAAAGAGGGGAAGACTCCCGATCTGGCCGTGGCAAGGGACGTCGATGCCAGGCTGAAGATATGCAAGAACCCGGAAAAGGTTGAGGGGAGTAAGGCGTATGTCCAGAATTTCAGTCCCTGGCAAACCCGTGTCTGATTGGCCTCAGATATCTACGGCGACAGGCCGAACATGAACAGGAAGCTGCTGCAAAACGCCAGAAGAAAGCGGAGCGAGCGGCAAAAGCTCTTGCGGATGATCCATTCGCGACAGAACCAATCAACGGTGTTGAGCAGAACGGTTCCAAGATAGGAGAGGTCGACATGGATGATGATGATTGATTTCACCTTGTTGAGCTCGCATGTACGTTATTTGCATTATTTCGTTGGCCAGACGCTTGTCGCTATCTCTTACTTCGGGAAAATAATTGCCGAGGCAACCAATCGCCCTAGTTCGAGCCGCTATCAGTCAATGCGCGTTCAAGTTTGAATGTCGTGCAGTGTCAGGCGCAGAAATCTCCGGATTCGCGGGCGTAAACAACGACCCGCAATGCTCCGAGCATACCGTAAATGCACTGTCAAACTGCCAGATCTTCATCATTCCCGACGCATGCTTCAAACCGCACTTCCCGCGGTGGCCGGCATAACCGAGAAGGTCGAAGTTGCCCAGACTTGAGCGGAAGCATCAAGCGTTAATGAAACGCCACGTGCTGCGAACGACGTCAACCGCAGCAGCTTCTGCGACCTTTTCTCACGCAAACTTCAACTGACCGCATCCTCTTGTCCCTGGTAACCACTTATGGGCCATCCTTCATCAGTCATTGCCACAGCTAGGCTCATGAGTTTGGACAAAGTGCAGCCAACCACAACCGAGGAAAGCTGCATCCGCGCCTCGCACTTTGCAGCTCGATCACCAATGAGCGCCTCCTGTTTGCGCAGCGCGCCTTACTGCAATCTCATCTCAGACGGAGTTTCCGGAGTCTTCCACTGGCATGTGTCCTGCCTCATTTGGTGGTAGTCGCTTTCCCGAACTGCTGCGGGTTGGTAGGTTTGACGGAAGGACCGCGATATTGCCTTCAAATTATCCATCCCTATGAGGCTGCTCGCTTCTCTCTTGCTGCGCTGCGCAAAGAACGAAGCTGCGGGTGTCTTACTCGGGATCCTTCATGAGGCGTTCCAGTACCACTGGTGGATGGACTGCTGCCCATATATACCGAAGCTCTCCAATGGCATTGAATCGTAAACCAGATTCTAATCTGATTTCACATCTCCTCTACCACTTATCCACTCACCACAGCGCACGGAATGAAGGTCACTCTCGCAGTCCTTTCTCTTCTCACCCTTGTCTATGCCCACGGGGATCTATATGGACGGGAGCTTGAAGCCCTCTGGAAACGCCAAGCTGCCGTAGGCCAATGCAGTTCCGCCCTCCGGGCTCGCCACGCACCGCGTATGCAGCGCGTCCATGCTCGCCGGTCCGCTATCCTCAACTCCGATGTGGTCCAGCGCTTTGATTCCACCACAACAACCGCCAGCTTCGCCAGCGTTCCCACCAGCTCAATGTCCGTGTCCGGCGGTGGGATGCCGGCTGGCTCTAGTGCCCGAAGTGGGTCCGGTGCTATTGGCGGGAACACGACCATGAGTGGCGGCTCTGGTGGGATGGGTGGCGGAGCGGAGACGACATATTTGGCCACGGGCACTGTCTACAGTACATTCAACTCTTCCCTCGGCGTCCCCATCGCTTCTGCGACGGCGACCGCCGCACCTGCATCGGCATCCACGCAAGCCTCCGACGGCGCATGTGCGCTTAGCCCCAGTCAGGAAGAAGGCCCGTACTACATTCCCGGCGAGTTGGTCCGCAGCGACGTCGCGGAGAACCAGACTGGCGTGCCGTTCTACCTCGAGTTCGCCGTGATCGACGTTAATACGTGTGAACCCCTTGTCGGTGCAGCCGTTGACATCTGGAGCTGCAACGCTACTGGTACGTGAACGTTACACCCAACAGTTGAAACATTTCTCACTAGTCTAAAGGTGACTATTCTGGATTCTCCGAGTCTGCTGCTACATCCACTGCTCCCATCAGCGGAAACTCCACCTTGTCCAATAGCACCTCCGACGAGCCTTTCAGTGGCGAGATACTACACGTTGGCGACCAAAACGACATTGGATCCACCATTTTGGACTCTGAGACTTTCCTCCGTGGCATGCAAATCACGGATGACGACGGCAGTGCGTACTTCACTGCCATCGTTCCTGGCTGGTACTCGGGCCGCGCCCCGCATATCCACATGAGGATCCACGTTGGCGGCAACCTCACTGCAAACGGCACGTATGTCGGCGGCAACTTGACACACACCGGTAAGCCCGCAGCACGGTCATATCGGGCTTCATTATTAATGTCCTCACGCAGGTCAAACCTTCTTTGGCGAGGACCTCTACGAGCAGATTCAGGACCTCTATCCGTACACCAATGACCATGTGGTTCGTACCACGAACGATGAGGATCGTCCGTGGAGCCAGCAGAACGGAACTTATGCCACATGGAACCTCTTCTATGTTGTCGAGGGTGATGTCCAATCGGGTCTCATCGGGGTGTTGAACCTTGCCGTGGATTCCACTGCAACCGACCAGATGGGTGAGTGATGTGTGGTCCCTGTCATAATTCTGCCTAATCGAGTTTTTCAGGCGTAGTATCTGGGAACGGCACTATGTGAAAAGGTTGCGTGTGCGCGATGGAAATGAAGCTCGAGTCACGCTGAGGACCTTTGGACCAATTGTTGGCGGACTTATAACATGATGTTTATATGGTGGCTGATCCGTGTTTGGCGAAAGAGAATGGCATTGTCCTCATTGTCCCCCTATCATTCCGCAATCCTGCTTTACACTAGTCTCGACTCCGCAGTAAGCTGTTGTATGGTCCGTAGCTCTACAGCGGCAAGGTTCGCGACAGGAGGACAGAGAGATTGCCTCGTCGGCTTTTGTTCATCAGAATGATGGACAGCACCATTACCCCCATGTTGTCTCCTGTGATGCCAAACAACCGCAGCTCTGGGCCCACCTCTGGTGCTGCCCATCGATATTCGGCAGCTTTTACCCGCTCGGGGGCGTCTGTCAGCTGAAGAAGTCTTAACAAGCACTCTCGTTGCTGAATCAAATAGTTACCATTGATTTTCCCCGACGCTGCAGTTCGTACCATCTCCATAAACCATCTTCGAGGGTAAAGGTTACACAACTAAACCAGCTGAGTAAGTGATGAGAACACCTCACGACGAATGGTATGATCCCTTACTGTAAAGAGAAGGTCCGCTCCCATTGAAATAGCGAGATCTCCTCACGCGTGACGAGGACCATATCATTCTCCCCACCCACGTCCCAATGGATAGAGGCAAAGATCGCCCATACACCGCTCAGCACATCATACACCTCGAACGACCCAAACCGCTCATTCATAAAGGCTGCTATGGTGCTCCTGATACGATACCGCGGAATACCATTCTCGGTAATGCTGGCATTGTAGGGATCTTCGGAGGAAAAGACAAGGACATTGGAAAAGCGTGACATGGAGGGGGATTAGACATCGACAATGCATCCACTAGTCGATATCCCGCCATCCACGTTTTATCATACCAATGCAAACAGCACGCTTTTGCCTGCCCGTGGGGAGATGTCCACCTTCATACCATGCGGAAACCACGTGGCAATCAAGGAGGTGTTCGGCAGGATGTCCGAAGCCGCTGCACTGCCTTTCCCGCTCCTTGTACCAGCTGCTCCTAACAAGGATGTCCTCCCGAGCTTGATGATTAGTAGAGGGCAGATTCCCTAAACTTGCATACTTCACTCGGTACGAACCCGAAAGACCATTGCTGACGTCGTTACCGGGATCGAATCCTACCGTTTATTCCCGAGGCCGCAAGAGTTGACAGCGAGGCATTTTCCTCGCACCATTTGCTTCGAGCAGACGAGCCCACGATAAAGAGCCACAGTGGGAAAACTCCGCTGGAGTTATTCAACACTCATATCTTACGGGAAATGAATAGGACCATGAGTTTGCCCCTCACGCGCGTCCGCCCGTCCATCGCGGAAAGTACCGCGCCGTGCACTCTATCTCCCAGAACCAGCCGGTTGCAAACCGGCAGTTGATCGATTTGCTGAAGAACTCGAGTATGCTATCTGAAACAAGTGAGACTGGTAGTGAGCTACCCAAAGTCGCTTTCATTGTAGCGGCTAATGAACGGGCCTGAGCTGCTGAGCCCACAAGCGTCACTCGGAAATACAGTTCTGCCGATCGCCGAGGTAACAACGGCGGGTTAGAAGGTACGTCAGCCGAGGCAGTTGTGGACTTGTCGTCGTTCGCGCCAGGGCTGAGCACCACATGTCAGTGGGAGTCAGAGATCGGAACTTCCACAACAAGTCCCCGTGGACAATCACGACTCAAAACACGACATGAATTCCGGGAATGACTCATTCTCCGCGAGTGCCGGAACTGGAAGCTGAAAGAAGGGCGTAGAATTTAGCGCAGGCCTCTGCCCCAAAGCTTCAGTTTACGTTCCGCGGCAAACAAGCAATCATCCCTCTTCTACTTCCTGAGCGCTTATATGTTTCTGCCTAGTATGATGTTTCGTGCAGGTGGCCTGGGGTTAATGGCTCGAGTGACTCAGCACTGCGTGATTAGCAGTGGCCAGACCAGTTCTTGACACATCTCACGTATTACAGTATCTCCGGTACGGAACAAGACACCACGTTCAACGTAGGCAAACGGGATTGGTCAGCGCTGAATAATGCGCATTCCCTGCGTGTTCATGACTGGTACGGGAGTCAACGAGGCCGTACTAAACCCTGCTTAATGTCTATATAAGCTGGGACGAAAGGCATGGGAGTGAACTCACCCTCCTTCGAGCAAAGTCATCCTTCAAAGACAACTCCATACAATATACACACACTCACATACGATACCTAATACCTCTCAACATGTTCTTCATACCATACCTCTATTCTGCTGCGACCAACTCAACGGTCACCAGTAATAATATCGCGACACGTCCCGTCATCTCGGCCACTCGAGTGCGGCTGTTCCTAACCGTTATGGTCGTGCTGGCCCTGGCCATTCCTCGACAGTGCAGCGGCGCATATTGCTACGTCAACGGGACGAACATCACATCCGTCGTGGAACGCACTTGCACTGGCGCTTACTGCCACGACGACCTTGACAGGAACCACACGGTGCTAGAGGCCCGCCAGTGCAGCGGTGCATACTGCCCCCGTATCATCGAGACCAATGGATCGACGTCGTGAAGACCCGTACAGCTCCATCTAATTTCAAATAACGTCTCAGTTATAATCCATATACCCGAAGAAAAGGAGAAATACCCTAATTAACGGTTCGGAGGAGAGGAAGGCGAGGGATTCAGGCCCGCACGATCACTAGTATACATATCCCGCACTAATGTACTCACACGCTCTTTGTTGTACTTTCGTCCTTCCAACATCATTCCATTCGTTTCCATAGATCGGTGCTGAGCGTCCGTGGAGTGAGGATTGCCCTTTGCCAGAGCTATACCACAGGAACGGCGAGGAATGATGAGTTGTGACTCGGAACAGCCCGGTTATCAGAAGCCTTCCACAGCAGCAACAGTCCTCGGATAGAGCAGAAGACATGCATTTCCGGCAAGGATCACGGCGCATAGGATATCTTGTACAGAGCGTCATGAAGCGACAGGTTCCAATTCTGAGAGTAAAGCACAGCAAGCGCCCGTGGAAGGTGGGGATCAAGAGACAAGGAAGCGTGCGGAGGCAAATCACTTACGGTGCTTTGTGCTCAGCCACTCCGTTTGGCTCACACCTCAATCATCTTCGTCCTGCATCGTCTGCTCTGCAGTGGACACAGCAACGCCCACCTCTGATACGATCGAATACTGTCGCCGATCGACATACAACTGGGCAATTCACTGCCGTCTAAGATCCGAAAACCTCAACAACCATGGGCGCCTCGGACGCCTGGCAGTCGCAGCCGCAGACGCCACCGCTGCTCTTACGAACACTCGAGCTCACCTCCGTCTGCGCAACATTCTCCCTGACCTTTCCATCGCCGCTTCCGTCGGATGTATCGCAACCCAAGCCGAGCATGTCTCAGACGTTGACAAATGGGCTCGCCATCTCCCTCAACAGTGTGCCGTGGCAGAAGGTGCTGGTGCACATCGACGAGGAGACGGATGACGAGGCGATTGTTGTCCTCTACGGTCTCTTTCCGGGAAGGCGCTACGATGTCGAAGTAGGCATTGTCAGGGGAGAGAGAGGAGGTGCGACGGTTGAGAGAGTAGGGCGGGCGACGGAGGAGACACCGCTGGATAGCTGTACGTACGGTCTAAATGTTCCGAGGTGACTGCTGACCTATGTTACAGATGACTCCGACACGGACACGGCAGTAGAAGATCCTCCTTACATCTCTCCCCGCGTTCGAAACCGGAGCGGCTCCTCGCTGCAGGCCACGTACCGATCACCGGGATCGCCTGCACTTGTGCCATCTACACCTCCACGAGCGGGTCATGGACCCTCCGATCCGCCCCCTCTCCCGACACTCGCCGACAGGCTGCATACCCTCCAGCAGTCCCTCACTTCGTTACAAGCCCAACACGCGCAGCTCACTGCTGTGCTGAAGACGACGCGGAAGGACAGCCAGCGCAGCCTTGCTATGCTCCGCAGCGAGCTGGACGGCATGCGCCGTGCCGCGGAGAAGTCGCAGGGCGGGGACATGCGCGCCCGACAGAAGGTGTTAGCTCTACAGGAGGCGGTCCGTAGAGCGGAGCGAGGCGCGCGTGAGTGCGAGGACGAGGCGATCAGCACGGAGGGCGAGTGGGTGGAACTCGAAGGCGAATGCGCAACCCTTGATACGGTGGTCCGGGAGGCGCGGTCGAAGGAGGAACTAGCGCGAAAGGAGCTGGCAGCCGTTCAGAGCAAGTGGTCGGCTGTCGAGGCGGAGCGAGACGGCGAGCTAAGCTCTGTAAGGAGGAATTGGGAGAAGTGGGAGACGCGGAGGGAACGAGTGGAGGACGTTGTTCAGGGATTGGAGAAGCGGCTCGAGGAGGCGCTCATGGAGTGCGAGAGCATCGAGGCCCGATGGGACACATTAAGCCCAGACGAGGGCTCACTGGAACGGACGAACTCTTCGGAAAGCCAACCTAGGCCGATGGACAACGTGGAACTGTCTTCTGAGAACGGCGCTACTTCGGCCGTGGCGGATGCGGCTGAAGATGCGGAGGTGGCTAAGAAGAGGGAGAGCGTGTGGGGTGGTCTCAGCAGACGATTCTCTTCGTCTCATAATTAGACTTCCTCGGGCTGCCGAAATGTAATTCTAACACTGTAGCTCTGTGACTCGCATTCTCAATTGTATTGTTACGGCACCTGGAAAACGGCCGTGGGTGTCCGATCGACCGCTGGTATGAACAGCATTCTTCACACTCGCCCTTGCCCGTAATGAACCAAGTTAATTCACAGGAGATGGAATCTGGTTTATGATACAACCCGAGCCCAGATAAGTGAATATGAAAGCCACCTTCCATCCTTATTAAAACATAACCGATCGCGATAATGGACAGCAGGTCGCGCCCCTCGTAAGCTCACCAGATCAGTGCGTCATGACTTGTGTGATTGTGCTCTTGTGCATCCTGGCAAGCCAGGTCTTGGACGTCGCGATGCGGATGCGCTTGCCGAAGAACATGAATATGAGGAGGCAGAGGTTGTTCACGAGGAGGATGGCCATGAACACACCGGCGATCATGACTGCGTATCCGTGCTCGAGGATCCAGTCGAGGAGGTAGATGCCCATGCCGAACGAGATGGCCTGCTTGCCCAGGTTCATCGCGATCAGCATCTCGCTCGTGTTGGCGTAGTACGAGTCGATCGCATATGCGAGCGTGAACGAGAAGTAGAAATACGACCCCCACTGGTCCATCGCCACGCCAATAAAGTACCCGATCCAGTGCAGGTTCTTCTCTGCCGTCAGGCCGAAGACCACCAGACCAGCCGGGGCGATCAGCATGGCGGGGAGCATGACGGAGAGACGCATCTCCGCCTCGCGAACACCGCCGTTCTTGCGCGTGAAGTAAGCGGCTACACGGTCAGAGGTGAATGTGAATGGTGCGGCGAGGAAGTAGCCAACGGCCGAAGCGACAGCGATGAGGCCAGAGTTTGTCTGCAAATGGTCAATGTCTCTTCCGATCGTGTCAGAAATATGCTCACCTGGCTCCAGTTATACGGCGGCGCAGTGATCTTGAGTGGGAAGGTGTAATTGAACGCCAGCGCCCCGAGACCAATGTAGATACCGTAGGTAGTGACGACCCAGAGGACGGCGGGGACGAGATAGTAGCTGAATGGCCTGATCATAGTCATGAAGAACGACACCTCATGGTCAATCTTTCCCCACGGCTTGAGCGTCTCGAGGAACGTCTTGCGCTTAGGAATATTCGGACTAGCATACTCGATGTGCTCCGCAGGGACCTCCTTCTCCTTTTCATCAGTGGGCGCATCGATGGAACCTGTGCCGCTTGACCTGCCTGCGCCGGGTTGGGGTTCGCTCCCGGGGAGTACGCGTTTGTAGGACGTCTCCTCGACAAAGAAGAAGGCCAAGATCAGCAGAGCGCCCGCAAAGGCGATCTCGACGTAGAAGTATAGCCGCCAGGAGTAGCCCCCCGCGAGCATGTAGCCTGCGTAGAGGGGGCCGGTGGAGCCGAGGCAGAGGCAAACTGGCAACAACATCAGCATCAGAAGGTGGGGGAAAGGAAAGGGGCATACTCGTGTAGTAGCCGATACGCTTGCCGCGCTCGTGCAGGAAGAAAATATCGTTGACGAGCTGTACGGGGAGCGGCTCGCACACACCCGAGCCGAATGCATGGATGATGCGCGCGGCCATCAGGCCGTTGAACGTCGTGCACTGGGAGGCGGCAATGAGCCCCACCAAGAACTGTATCCTATCAGCATTAATCACCCCAACCCGAGACGATGGAAGACGGAAGACGCACCATAACGAGCGAGCCGAGCATGACCGGCCTGCGGCCGATCTTGAGGTACAAAGGAACCAGGATGAGAGAGCCAAAGCCGTACATTAGGCTGGGGTAGGAGATGAGCCCCGAGGCCGTGCTGGGGGTCACGCCGAACTGCTCGCTCCAGATGCCGATGTACACGGAACAGCCGAGCACCGCGCTGTTCCCCAGGAAGGAGTACAGCGAGCAGATGACCAGAATCATCGTCTTCTTGAAGTCTCCCCACTAAGGAAAGAAGCGCTCAGCTTGGCCCGGGGCGAAACGGAGATGACGCACTTGGAGAGGGTCGTTCGGGTCCTCTGCTGGCACGGGGAAGAGTGCTTGTCCGTAAGAGCCCTTCAACGTGTCGTCGCCCTCTGCAAGCGGGGCGTCTCAGCGGGAGCTGTCAGCAACATCGAAATGAACCTACCCTCGGCTTTGAGGTAGACCGTCCCGGGGATGTCACCTTCATGGGCGTGACTGATGTGCGATCAGGATGGCAGTCACACTCCTGGCTGGGGATTACAAACCTCCGCACAAGATGCTGCGGATGACCCTCGTCTATGTGCAAGATATGTTCCATCCCTCACGGAGTGGCAAGATGTGAGAAATGAACTGTTAAGTACCGGGTTGAGAAGAAGGCCCTCCAACTCGGGCATCCTTCCTGAACATCTAGAAATACTCTTGCGCTGTGCGGAGGAAGAGAAGATGCCATTGTCGACTTCTGTCCAGCGAGGAGCCGGCGGTGCGTAGGGTATTCTGTTTGTCCTGGTATCCATCCTGGAGAAGCACCGGGTGTGAGTGTGTCATAGCACGCGGACTGGCTCTGGGTGAGTGCTACATGCGTGTACGTTTGCAGCCAGGTCACCGCGCAGGCACATGTCGCATCATGTGAGACGGAGCCGAATCGGCGTTGCCTCGCGTCCAGCAGCCCGGCAGAACCAAAATCGCGCACCCTACCCCACGTCCTGAAAGTGGACAATGACCCATGCCGGGATAAAAAGGTTCCTCAGTGTCTCACAAAGGTCGGCCTCTCAGGCCTGCCTCTGCCTCCGTGCGGGGCCCCGCCCTCCAAATAACATCAATGCGGGGTAGGCTGCGGGCCCGAGGGCGCGAACGAAGAGCAGCCGAGAAAGGGAACCTCGGCGCCCGTACTGCTCGCCAAAACCGATGTACCCGTTCGCTGACAGTAGTTATCTCCTGATCTCGGTTCGATTTGACCGTGATCGATGGTATTGGTCATGCTCCGCCCTGAGGAGTGAATGTGAGTGCCTGGTCGTCTGGGGGAGCGATCGACGTCCCGCGTCCGGGCTTAGGCTTCTTGGAATCTCTGCGAGCTTGTCGGAGGGCATTCTGCTTCTCAAGAAAAGAAGCAAAACCCTCCCCACGCAGGCTTTCTAAGCCGCGCCAAGACATTGTGTTGACGAATGCCGGCCACTACTCCCTCGGGCGCTCATTCGGCCCTCCCAAAATGAACCTTGTAAGGGCAAACTTAAGCAGCATCCGATCTCAGGGCGGGAAGCCCGACAACCCTTCATAACCCTCTGAAAGTTGTTGCCGTTGTGACACAGAGCGATAGCCGGTCGGCACGTTTATATCCCGGAGGGAACGCTCACGTAAACCCGGAGGGAAAAGAGCAATGTATACCGTTCTGGACCGAGCACGTGAGTGCCTTGGGCGGATAGGACAGTGCTGCCTGTCCGCAGATGAGCTCTCCACTTCTGAGTGAAGACCGCAGTGCAACAGAGGGTACATTGATGTCAAGGAGGCCAGAGAGGTTGTGGACTGGCGAGGGTGACCGATGCGCGATGTGCCGCCCAAACGGCGAGCTCGATGAATAATGAACGCTCAATTGCTTGCTGTATCTACCACACTATATGTCCATCTTCTCATCCTCCCAGCCGGGGTTCTTCTCCAGAATGACCAGGCCCTCGAGCACGCTTGCGAACGGGATGTACTCCTCTGTTGCCAGCTCCGCGCGCTCGGTCGTCGCCAGCCGCACGGGGGTCTGGTACGTCTGGAACCCGGAGATGGTCCGCGGCTTGCCGGCCTGCCCCACGACGTCGACAGCTTGGCCGACACGGACCGTGATGGGTAACGGCTTGAGCTCTTCGTCCAGGGTGATGAGGAATCTTGGGTACATGGCGGGGATAAGGTAGTAGAGCATCCAGTGGCTCTTATCCAGGATGACTGCACGAACAGATCAGATAATGGCATGCGATTGTTTTCCCAAAGACTCACAAGACTTGGCGTCGATGAAGGCGATCAGGGTAGTTAATATACCAGCGACAGCGGGCAAGCTCATCATGCCTCTGTCCTGGAAGAACGGGTTGAGGGTGACAGTACCCTTGCCGGCGTTGACCAAGCCTTGCGCAACTCGTGTAACGAACAGGCAGTCCGGCTCCTTCCCATAGTAGCCCGCGAGCTGACGGAGCATCTGAGCCAGGCGGGCGTTGTTCGTTCCTGCGCCAATAAGGCCCATGGCAAAGATGGAATTGGCAGCAACGTCGAGGTCGGAGTCGTGAGAGTACTTGGAAAGGATGTCGAGCAAGGGTAATTGCGGGTTCGACGTGCTCAGAAGACCAAGAGCAAGAGGGACAGCCCGTCGTATTATGGGCTCGCCATAATGCATCTAGAAGGGATCAGCAGGTTGCACGAGCTACAACGAGCCTCACATGTACCAGGTGGTTGAACGTCCTCAAGCTCATCTCCGCACCCACATCCTCTCCCATCGCAACCAAACCGATGCCCAATACAGCAAAGGCTTGGAAGGTGTCATCGTCGTCCTTCTTCTCCTCTTGCTTCTCCTCTGTGGTAGTCCCATCTGCCGGGGCAGCGGCACCATTCGCACCATTGGCCTGGCCAGCGCTTCCCTCAGCAGGAGCCTCGGCGGGCTCATCCTTCTTGTCCTCCTTGGTGATGTGATCGGTGCAGTAGTGCAGCATTTGCTGGACCTTGAGGACGTTCGACGTGCCTGCGTACGCGCAAATGTCCACAAGAATTTGCGCTTGCTTGGCAAGAGGGTGTTCAATCGCGCGAAGAGTCTCAATAGTAGCATCGGCAGCTTCTTGCCGACCTGCAAATGGTAACATTAGCTAGGATGTAAACTTCTTTCGATTGTACGCACCAAGGTAAAGCAGAGCCAGACCAAGGGCCATGAACCTGCTCCACTTGTCTGTCAACTGTGTGGGTTCTCTCTCCATCATTGTCTGGAGAATTGTTCCAGCAATCTCCCCATTGCAGCTTCCGACGAAAACGAAGCCCAGGGAAAGTGCGGCAAGGGCAGCAAGTGACATGGTGAGCGTTTCTTCGGCTACGAGTGGCAGGAGAATCGCCAGCACGTCGGACCGATGAGTTGAGGCGTACGCAAAGCCGAGACTAGACCAGGGGTTAGTCATAAATCAGGAAGACACTGCAGCAGGTTGCATACCCAACGATTGCACCAGTTCTCAGAGGCACGCTCTTATTCTCGATTTGCTCGGTGAGAAGGGCAATGGGTGCGTCGATTTCTGTCCGAACACTGGTATGCAGGATGCCCATCGCCATGAATGCGCCCGCCTGAAGACTTGAGCGTCAGAAGGGTCTCACACAGCTGCGGGTGAAACATACTTTGATGTACTCTTCCTCGGAATAGGTGTACTTGTCGATTTGGCCAAGGCCGACTTCGGTATCCCACAACATGCTTACTCCTAAGCTCGCAGCGGCACTCATCATGCCTGTGAGCAGTGTCAGGTTTGAATGGGAACGCGTGTCTCATATGACGTACCATGATCCTTGTTCTTGTAGATCCAGCTCTGCCCCTCTTCGACCTCGGCGATCATCTTGTCGTTGCCGAACCCAACATTGACAAACGCATTCACGAAAGTTCCAGCCAAATTTTGCCTCGCGCTATCAACGCCCTGCGCTGGTACACTCCGGGCACTTGATGGTTCGAGGTGGCTTTTGTAGATGTCCTCCAGTGAACGCGGGTCAGTGACACCGAGCTCCTTGCCAAAGGCCTTGAAGTGCGTGGAGAGGTTGATGTTCGACAGGCAAGAGACCAGATCTTCGGGCAATGAAGTCAAGACGTCATCCGTCGCGGCTTCCTCTGGATTCTCGGCGAGCCAGACAAGGGGAATTTGAGACCGAGCGATGATAAATGCAAGTTGTTGCCTCATATGCCTACCGTGATAATTAGTACCGGATCCTGCCGAATAAGCGTATTCTCGTACGGGTTGGCTGGGGTGTTAAAGTCAGCACGGATCAGCGTGGGGTCATTCAACCGTATAGCCAGGGCGATGGCTTCAGGTAGACGGGACTGGCGGAGGTAGATGTCGTGGGCAGTGCGCAGGAAAGCGATATCGTCCGGGGGAATGAGAAGGCTCACGCAGCTGAGCAAAACATCTTCAGAGTTTGGGCAGGCTGTTAGGAATCAGTACGCACCTGACCATATACCTCCCGACTCTTGCATAGTTGACGGTATCCACTAGGTCTGCCAGCTTCCCAATGCATTCGCACTCTGCAAGGAGATCTACTGCATCTGCCTCGGCGTTGTGGCCCAGGAACCACTTCGCGCATTCCTCTGCCAGCTCGGAGAGTTTCTGCATCTCAGGGGATGAAGGAGAATCGCCCTTGTCTGCCCGAGCGGAGTACTCTGCGCCAAGCTCTGACGCAAGGTGAAGTACGTATTCATGGCCCCAATCGCCTGGCGGGGAAGGATGCGGAGAGTCGAGTCGGTAGGTGAGTGTGGTGTGACCAGCAAGGGGAGTGGAATAGGTCATGGAAAGAACAGATAGAATATCGGCGAACAAGCCCTGCGACAGAACACTCAGATCGATGGACAACGGCTGCCACACAATGACATACCTTGTCCTCAACAGATCCAGCAAACTTCTCATACAGCTCCTGCAGCTCTGGATAATAAGGGCGCAGGAACTTGAGAGGCTTTGGTACGGAGGTCATGGAGCTTGTAGACGTGCGGATCAGGCCACGCATCGTCTCCAGCGCGGGCTTATAGAGACTATGATCGGGTTCCTGCATTCGAAATCAGTCACTGCACAGAACAGAGATATGACAGACGAACGCGTAATCGCTCTACCAGCATCTCCAACTCGTTTCTTAACTGGAGATCCTCCTCGCTCTGGAGCATACATTCAGATTTCGAGCACATCACTCAAAGTAGCACACGACATACCAACTCCTCGCCCTCGCCCTTGTTGTCATCCTTGCCATCTGCCAACTTCTCCTTCTCTTTCTCCTCCTCCTTTTTTGACTTGACCGGATCCTCCGACGGAACAACTACCGTTGCCTCTTCCTGGATAGGCATGATGTGTTCTCTAAGTGTGTGTATGCAGAGGAAGAGGATACGCGCTGAGGGACGCTGCTTAGAGGAATGCTCACCGTGAACGCGCGTCCTCGACATTTTGTTTCCGCATGCTTCGGTCGCGTTGCCATCATCCAGCGCCTCGACTGTGAACGTCGTTTGTTCGTTGGCGCTCAGCGTGATCCATTATTAATTACCCCTGACTGAATGTATGAACCCTGGTCAATAACGGCGGCATCCCGGTGACCTGACGAGCTTCGGAAGGCTGCGGCGGTGGTGCAAGTCACGGGGCATCGCCTTTGGTGTGAAGTCGCGCAGAGCCGCAGTCTTCGCGACAGGCTTCTATCGCAGCGGCCGGCCGATATATAGAGTGCTGGCAACTGGAAACGGCCTCCCAGAACGCAGGATACCCATCCGAAGAGTGAGCATATGCAGTTGCAATGGATGTGCGCCCTGCTCATACGTGTTGTGTAGTTCGTCTGCAGTCAAGCTCGCGATGTCGGAGAGAGCCGTTGAACGCGTTCCGAATGAGCTGTGGTTCGACATTCTCAAGCTCACTAGGCAGGACCGAGGTGCACTCTTAATTGTCTCACAGACTTGCAAGCGTCTGCGCAGCTTGACGCTTCCGGTTCTTCTTCATCATGTTGCTTTGGATCTTGAAACATCACCTCATCATGCGTCTTCCCTCCTTGCCATGCTTGGTAGCGGTTACGATGCCGGCAGATTCGTTCGACGAATGCACTTGAGAGTGTCAACCCGTGATATTCCCGAGGATCTATGGCAGCTGCTTAAGGTCACATCTGTGGAGGATCTCGTATTGTCGTCTTCAAAACTATCCGCACGACTATTCGCCTCTATCATCATGATACCCACATTGCGAAATTTGAATCTTCAAAGCTGCTCAATGTATCCCCCAGACCCTATTCGACACATAGAAACCATGGATCTCTGCCAAGGACGGTTTGGCGTGAACCTGGTTTCACTCGAAGTAACGTGGCAAGAAACCTCCGTGATTACAAGCTTGCCTGCCATTCTCTCTCGACTGGACATGTCGAAAGTGCAAAACCTCAGTCTGGCTGGATCGCCATGCTCCGGCACGGTGACGTCCGACATTTTGAGCTCGATATACGCCGGATCGTTGATTTCCCTGCGCTTTCCGCCGGTCAGATACGACGCACGATTCCCGCAACCATACGATCTTCTACGCGACACCCTCGTCAGTCAGCCAAACATCCGCCGTCTCTACCTTCACCCCAGTATACGCCTTTCATCCATACCTGATGATGCATTGCGGAACCTCGAACAGTTCGAGGGATCTTGCGCAATGGCCGAGCTCCTTGTACCGGGACGACCCGTCACTCGAGTTACAATCACGACTGCAAGCAAGTTTCCAGACCCGCAAGGTGATATGCCAAAGACGTTTCAGGCTATCTCCAGATCTTCCAAACATGTGAAGTACCTCGAGCTCGAACCCATGCTGTTCGATGAAGGGTGGATGGACGACCTGCCCATGCTGTTCCCCCAGTTAGAGGAGTTGCGGGTCCACTCTACCAACTATCTAACAAAGGTAGGACAATTATATCAGTCTCCCCAATGAAACCCGCTCACCACATGTGCAGGGCTTTATGCGGATGACAATGCCAGCACATGTCTCGAAAATGAAGGCCTGCAAAAGCATACGGTTCCGCTGTCGTGGTGGAGGCGCCCATCCATTGAATCTGCTGTATATGCCGGACGAATCTGGACTCAAGTGGGCGGAACAGACAGTGGTCGGGTGGGGTCAGCGTAACGCGGTGTTACAGGAAGTCTGGTTGGGTCGAGTGGCGCTTGTGAAAGTTGCCACAAATGAGTGGAAGGCATATGATGAGTTCCATTTCCGTGGGCCGGCCGACGCCTACAACATCCCTTTGCTTCTACCTGATCGACTCCCGTGAATCTCATGTTTGCTTTATCGTACGTGCCTCACATCTTGTGGATCCTAGTGCTTCGTGCATTTCATGACACAATGCTGCCAGCTGACATACGAAACGACGACTTTCAGTTAATCGTGATAGTCGTGTTTCACGTGATAAGGGAAATCAACTAGGTTTACATAGAACCCCCGCTACAGGAGGGTAAGAATCCACCATGCTCTATATGGGACGAGAGGCTTTCGTGCTCAATGATCCGCGTTATCCAATCGTCTAGTGAGTCAGGATCTGTGTGACTGTGCTCTTGTGCATCTGCGCGAGCCACGTCTTCGAGGTCCAAATACGGATACGCTTTCCGAAGACCATAAAGATGATCAGGGCCAAGTTGTTGGCCAACAGGATGGCTGTGAATACGCCAGCGATCATGACGGCGAAACCATATTGCAGGATCCAATCGAGGAGGTAGATTGCCATACCAAAGGAGATGGCCGTTTTGCCGAGGTTCATCGCAATTAACATCTCACTCGTATTGGCGTAATAGGAATCGATCGCGTATGTGAGTGTGAAGGTGAAATAGAAATAAGATCCCCAGGTTTCCATTGCGACACCGGCAAAGTAAGCAAACCAGTGCAGGTCGTTTTGAGCAGCGATGCCATACAAAATGAGGCCGGCCGGGGCGATGAGCATGGCTGGCAGCATCACAGAGAGACGCATTTCTGCCTCGCGGACTCCGCCGTTCTTCCGTGTCAAGTGGGCCGCCACGAGGTCGGACGAAGAAGCGAAGGGTGTGGCAAGAGAGTATCCGATAATCGAAGCCACGGCGATCAAACCGGAGTTCGTCTAGTCTTTGGTCAGCTCAATCAGGGGCAGCCCAGCACTGGAAACCCACCTCGCTCCAGCTATACGGAGGTGCGGTGATCTTGAGTGGGAAGGTGTAGTTGAAGGTGACGGCACCCAGGCCAATGCAGATTCCATAAGTGGTGATAACCCAGAGCACAGCAGGTACAACGAAGTACGTGAAGGGACGGATCATGGTCATGACGAACGGCACTTGATGGTCGATGAAGCTCCACGGTTTGAGTGTCTGGAGGAAGCTTTTCCTCGCCGGGATAATTGGAGTAACCTCGACGAATTCGCTCGGTAGCTCCTTCGTAGGACCGTCGATTGACTGGATACCGCTTGTCAGGGCCTGAGCCTGGGACTCCTCGGGTGCAACACGCTTATAGCCCGTCTCTTCCACGAAGAAGAAGGCTGCGAGGAGCAGTGCACCAGCAAAGGCGATTTCGACGTAGAAGTAGAGTCGCCAGGAATAACCGCCGGCTAGCATATAGCCCGCATAGAAAGGGCCAGTGGCACCCATGCAAAGGCAGACTGAGAAGATAGTTAGCCCAACGCAAGGCAGGCGAGAGGGAGGGAGTATGTACATGTGTAATATCCAATGCGCTTGCCACGTTCATGCAAGAAGAAGACATCGTTGACGAGCTGCACCGGCAGTGCCTCGCACACACCTGAGCCCAAGGCATGTATGACGCGCGTCACCATGAGCGCATTGAAGCTTGTACATTGTGAAGCCCCAATGAGGCCGGCGAGGAACTGATTTTCTCGTGAATACCCTCAATAGCACGATTGTGGGGCAACTCACGATGACAAGCGAGCCGAGCATGACCGGTCGACGACCAATCTTCAGATACAAGGGAACGAGGACCAGGCTGCTGAAGCCATAGGCCAAATTCGGATATGAGAGCAGACCAGACGCGGTGGATGCGCTGACTTCAAATTCGGCTGCCCAGATGCCGATGTAGACAGACGGACCCAAAGTAGCGCTGTTACTGATAAAGGAATAGAGACAGCAGATGATGAGGATCACGGTCTTCTTGAAGTCACTCCACTAAAGTAAGAAATGCTATCAGCCTTGCTCTGTAAAGTGGAGATACGAGAGAGCACCCACTCGCAGCGGATCGTTCGGATCATCCGAGGGGATTGGGAAGACCGCTTGACCGTATGTGCCCTTAGTGTCATCGCCCTCTATTCAATGGTCTCAAGTGAGACATTGGCCCACACTCGAGCAGGACAGACGTACCCTCAGCCTTCAAGTAGACTGTTCCAGGTATGTCGCCTTCATGCGCATGGCTGAGATGGCATCAGCATCATCGCCTAGAGTGGGCGGCGGAACATGAAAGTACAAACCTCCGCACGATATGCCGTGACTGCTCCTCATAATGTAAGATGTCCATAGGTCACGTTGGAGGGCGAGAGAGCGGCGAGTATAGAGAAAGACACGACTGAAAATAGTGCATTGTTCGCGGCTGGCATTCTTCAAATACTCTCACAGCGACAAAGCATGGGAAGCTCATGTTGGACGGCCGCAGAGCGACAGTTGCGCTAGAAGGGTGTGTGCATTCACAAGCAACGTCAGGAAGCATCATTCGCGGGGCGGTGGAGCCTATAGCAGATGCGAGCCTATGATATACGGCGTACATCCGGAGCTTCGTCTGCATTCCCACGGCCGTTCTTCCCGCTGTCTCTTTTAGCATCCTTCATGCGCATCTTCGAAAGTTCCGATCAACTCTACCGCGGTATGGCAAGTGTGATTCTGCGCCTCGTGTACCGGCGATTTCTCCTTCCGGCGGCCCGGAATGCGTTGTCTTCCGACCTCCCCCCAGCCTAACGCGCCTTGCTTGCCAGTCACGATGAGGTTTCTGTCTTGCGAACTGTTGGAATACGAGCTGCTGCCGTATTGGGGCATTGCAGAGCAAAGCTAGGAGCATGAGACAAGACTCTATGGGCCGGAATCGGGCATTCGGGTTCGGCACGGGTCCCGATCTGGACCCGCCGTTCGCAATATACACCAGTACAACTTGCTTACAAAAATGTCTCATAATTACTCTCTTCTACTTGATTCTATCTGCGCTGTCAAATCAAGTCGACAATGGTCAACAAGCGCGTTCTCTGCGGGTACGGAATCGATGTAGATGCGGTCTCCTCATGGTGAGACGGCGTGGGACGCGCGGATGATTAGCGCCCATTTGACCCCGGCACTAACCCGATAGGGAAATAGGATCAATACCCAGACCGGCGAGAAAGCTGATGCTACAAACGTCTCACGTGGTATCTTTGGGGCAACTGTGGGCGTGGACCGCCTGCTTGGGATGTGGAAGAAGTACAACATCAAGGCTACTTTCTTCACTCCGGGTCATAGCATCGAAAGCTTCCCCAAACAGATCGCAAAGATTCGCGACGGCGGTCATGAGATGTGTGTACTTTCCACATGATGTCCATTTGCCATTCGTTGATCCTAAACAGTGCTGTTCATGGCTACACTCATGAGATCATGACGAAGCTCACAACTCAGCAGCAGAAGGATGTGCTGACCAAGTGTGTGGACATCATCACTGCTTTCACCGGCAAGCCTCCCGTCGGCTACACCGCGCCGGGGTGGGCGACCACGAAAGATACTGTTCGCCTGCTGGAGGAAGCCGGAATCACGTACGACCACAGCTTCATGCACCATGACTGCCAGATGTACTGGGTACCGAAGATGGATCAGAGCTGGGTCGAGACAGATTATTCCAAGGACCCATCCTACTGGATGAAGCCGATGGGCGAGCTGACACACAGCAATGTCGTCGAAGTCCCGGCTAACTGGCATCTCGATGACTGGCGTAAGTTCTCACAGGTCAAGTCGGGATGGGAGGTTGATGTTTGCCGTAGCTCCTCTGGGTTACGCGACTGGTCGTCCCTCAGTATGACCTCCTGATCCGAGACAGAGATACATCCTGACACTACTTTAGCAAGGTTTCGTGGATCCGGATACCATACTCAAGATCTGGAAGTCACAGTTCGACTTCTACTACCGGGAGTATGACACGTTCGTATTCCCCATCTCCATCCACCCTCAGGTCAGCGGCAAAGCACAAGTCATGCTGGTGCACGAGAAGTAGGCGCATCTCCTTTGCACCGACCTCAGTATTGAATACTTGCCGCAGACTGATCGAGTACATCAACTCTCACGAGGGCGTTGAGTGGATGACTCTGGCTGACATGGCTGAAGAGTTCCGCGCTGGTCGCATCGAAGGTTACCACGTCGAGGGTGGAGCTGAGAAAGGAATTCTGTAGAGACAAACTGTGGTACATCTTGTGTTGGAGCTCGTGTTCGACATGTTGCAAAGTAAACATTAGATTTCAGACTCAGTCTCAGGACGACTCCACGACTCCTTCATTCGCTGTGTTGTTGGCTTCCGTATCAGACGCCGAAGCTCATCCTCAGCTCCCTCTCGAGGTCGTTGTCACCGCCGTCCTCTTCCTCCGCCTTCTCGGGTTCCTCGTGCTTCTCCTTCTCACACCTCTCACAATTGCAATCCACCCCCCATTCCTTCAGCGCCTCCTTCCTCCGTCGGTATGGCCATGTTGGATTGACGTATGTTACAGTCAGCTCCTCGCCGGGCTCGATTGCCCTGTTCGCCACAAGAGCAATTCGTGAGCTGGGGTACTTCTGAGCCTGACCGGCCGGAGGCTGCTTGACGGCCAAGTTCGGCACGCAGCTGTGATTCATGTGAGAGTGAAGCAGGAAAAGGCCGCCATGCGAGTCGAGATCTGTGAAGCAGGTTCGTCAGATGAAAGCATGGACGCGTTGGATATAGAGGCTCACTAAGCGAGATACGGCCCAGACCACGTAGGAAACCTCGGTAGGAAAAGAGCGCCTCGCGCACGTCCTCGGGCAGCGGTCGCTTGATAATCTTCCTGATTCTCGTCTGCGCACTCTTGTCTGTATCTGGCGGATGAAGTGCCGTAATGAAATGGTCGTAAGCCATGTTCCATAGAGCGCGATGGCGTTCCTGTGCAAACTCCCATTCCGGCAGCGTCTTGGCCCGCACATCCTGATCGAGCGTCGCAAATGTTCCCCACGCCTCGAGCATCTCACGGCCTTCCGACTCGCCCCGTTCCCATGAGGTCATGATCCTCGCGACAGCTTGGCTGAGCGCGAGCACGGCTCTCCAGCGCTCCTTGCGTGCGAAATCGAGTAGATCTTTTGATGGTGGGTTCCGCCCTCTGCAGAGCAGAGCATGCCCGGCCTGCTGTGCACGAGTCAGGCACAGGCGTGAACAGAACATAGCACTGCAGCCGTGATTCAGGGCGGAACAGGCGACGGCCAGCGTCGGTATGGCCGGCACGAAGGGAAGCGCACAGTGCTGGCATGCATTGCCTGTTTGCTGCAGGTCGTAGACATCCCTGTAAAGCAACTATCAGCCTGGCACCCTTCCATGCAGGCGAGTATGCTGAGCACGCACCATTCTGCAGCATGTACAAAGGGGTCTTCTCGCCAGAGAAGCTCGCCTTCCCCGATGGGTGCCTTGGCCACTAATCCCTTCCCCTTCTGCTCGCTAATGAAAACAGCATCGACCTTCTCCGTGAAAGCCGAGATATCGAGATGAGGGTTGAGCTTGGATGTTGGGTATTTGGTGTTTGCGTCAGTGGGCCCCTTGCTCTTGCCATTGGTCACCGCTGGGCCGGTCGTAAGCGTCAGTCCTTCAGTCTGAAGGACCTTCTTGAGTCGCTTTTCAGACACAGTCCATTCTGGGTGCTCCTTAAGCAGAAGCACATTAAGTTTTGCTGCGCCCAGACTGGGTTGAGACGCCCGTAGAGCTTTTACGACAGGGATGAGGGCATTATCTGGCGGCGAAATTGGGGAGGACATGAAAAGTGGGGGAAGGAATCACAAGCCATGCACAACAAAGACTTGTTTTGGACCCTCACACGATCGTGATTCTAAGGAATTCCCGAAGTTGCGAATTTTATTCTACACTAAGCCGACTACAAGATCTATCTTTTACTTTCGCCTACATGCCAGAGCGGCCAATTGCCTTAACATGCCCGTTCGTCAGGTCCAATTTGGGTAGCACCTTGCCGCTCTCTGTCGGCTGATCCAAGAAGCCGGTCGCCACGAGCCACGCAAGATACTTGCCCATCAGCTCCTCATCCACCGTCATGCCATCACGCGAGTGGTTCCGGAGAAGGAGTGCCACAGTGTTCCTGTCGCTGAGTTCGGGTGCCTTTGTGCTCGTTGGTAGATCATCGAGGACGAAGTGCAGAAGCGGGTAGAGAGCGTTATCCTGCACCTCGAGAACGTGCTCTTCGAGCTTCCTCCGCCAGATGAGATATTCAATCTGCTGCACTTTGTAGCCATATCGTGAGAGGGAGAGGAGCAAATCGTTGAAGCGAATCGTGGGATGAGCAGCAATATGGAGGACAGGCAAGGTGTTTGAAGGAACGTCGATGGCGGATAGAGCGGTAGCTCGAGCGACGTGGTCAACGGGCACCATGTTGATGGTGTTGTTGATATCTGGTACCAACCCCAGCTGTATGCAGCCCTTGACCAAGCGCCAGATGAAGTCGTCCGTGTTGGTTACCGCTGTTGTGGAGTGACCAACAACGTAACCTGGGCGGACGATATGTCCACGCAGTCCGCGCTTGCCAGCCTCCATCAAGAGCTTCTCAGCCACCCATTTCGACTGGCCATACCCAGTTTTCAGTCCGGTCCTTGCACCCTCGAGGTCGTCGCTCTCGGGTACACCTGTACGATCGCCTCGAACCATAGAGTCGGAGAGGCGCACATAGTGCTCGACATCGATTGCAGAGGTGGAAGAGACGAGTGAAAGTGCCTTGGGCTTGCCCGTCGACGCCAGCTCCAGTGCGGTGAGAGTTGACAGGACGTTGGCGGCGCGCAGCTTAGCGTATGGGAATACCCAGTGAACTAGAGCACCATTGTGCAATACGGCATCGGCTTCCTTGGCAACAGCATCCCAAACCTGAGGTGCAAGACCGAACCGATCCAAAGCCAGGTCTCCCTTAACAACCTGCAACCGTCCATCCGTGATCCACTTCTCGTACCACACACCACGGCTCGCACTTCCTTCTCTCAGGCGCTCCATAGCGGCGGCTTCGTCCTTGGCACGCACCAGACAGATGACCTTGGCGACACGCTCTGGCCGCGCAAGCAAATCGGCCAGGATGAATGCGCCGAGGAAACCGGTAGCGCCGGTAAGGAAGACTGTCAACTTCTTGGTGGCAAAATCAGCTTGCAATGGCGCATAGGACGCCTTCAGCTTGGGCAACAGTGCATCGAAGTCCTTGGAGTACTCGTCCGGGGCAGGAACAACAGGTGCAGGCTTCTTGCCAACAGGCGACTTGGCATCCGGCGCTTCATCCCTCGCCAGGCCAAAGTCAGCTTGGCGAAGCAGGTCAACCTCTTCCGCCAAACCGGCTATTGTGGGCTGGTCAAACATGAGCCCGAGCGGGACGTCCACAGCATACGTCTTGCGTAGTTCGAAAATGAGACGTGTGGCGAGGATTGAATGGCCCCCGAGGTCGAAGAAGTTCTCTTCGAGCGAGATTGGCAATGAAGGAGTTGGGAGAAGGCGAGCCCAGATATCGTGAATGGTCTTCTCCGTCGGTGTCATATCCGAAGGTGCAGCATGGGTAGCGGCAGCGGCAGCGGCGGCGGTATCTGGGAAGGGGAGAGCGGGCTTATCGATCTTGCCGTTCGGGTTGAGCGGCATGCGCGACAAGGGCACAAAGAGAGACGGAATGCTGTAGCTAGGCAGCTTCTTCCTGAGATGCTCGCGGATATCCCTGATGAGCCTTTTATACCTCCTTCCAATGGACATGATCGGATCCGCATCGTCCATCTCGTTCGACACATCGCTTTCCCACTCGTCGATCCCGCCCATGGGTACGAAGTAGCTGACGAGCACCTTCTCCTCGTTCTTGTCGCGCCGGACGAGCGTGACGTTCTCCCGCACCCCGGGATGTTGCGCAAGGCAGGTGTCGATCTCGCCCAGCTCGATGCGAAAGCCGCGGATCTTGACCTGGTCGTCTGCCCGCCCTGTGCACTCCACCAAGCCAGATGGCAGGTAGCGCCCAAGGTCTCCGGTTCGATACATCCGATCGCGAACGCCTCTCCAGTACGTCCTAGCAGGGCCCTCGATAGTGTCCTTATACTGCAAGTCGCCCGCAAACCAGTTCTGGACAAACTTTTCCTGTGTGCCCGCGGGGTCCAGGTATCCTTCCGCCAGCCCGCCGCTGCGGACGTACAGCTCGCCAACCTCGCCTACGGCGCACTTGACATCCCTGTTGTGCCGGTTGACGACGAGCAGCTGGACGTCGATCATCCCCTGCCCGGCGGGGATCGTCTCCTTCATCTCCTGGAGCGCGCTGGGGTCCTCAGCACGGCACGGGATCTCGTAGTACGACACTGCGCGCTGGGTCTCGGTCGTCCCGTACATGTTGACGATCCTGACGTTCGGAGCGAGGCCCTGCAGGCGCAGGCAGTCCTTCTTCGTCAGGATGTCGCCGACGAAGAAGGCGTTGCGCAGCTGGGGGATCTCTGCGCTCGCCTGGGCACTGAGCAGCTGGCCCATGGCCGGTGTGAGATGGGTGACCGTCACGCCTGCATCGCGCATCCACTCGGCGAGCCGGCCAGGCGTGCCGATATCGTCGCTCGTCGGCACCCAGAGCTCTGCGCCCAGGAAAAGGGGCGTGAAGATGTCGCGCTGGATGGGGTCGTGCGCAATGCCGGACAGCATCGTGTATCGCGAGGCAGAGGAGAGGTTGAACCGCTGTGCCATCCAGGGGAAGAAGTGCGTGAGCGAGAAGTGTCGCCCGCGGACGCCTTTGGGGATACCGGTCGAGCCGGACGTGAAGGACAGCGTGCCGATCGAGTCTGGGCCGAGGGTGATGGCGGGGTTCTCACCAGAGCGAGCGGCGAACTTGGCCAGGATGTCCTTCTCTGAGCTTGCAGAATCGGGCCCACCCAGCACGCCGGAAGGGGTCAGCGACACCGCCGGGATCTCGACGCAGATGTCCAGCTCGGTGGTGATGTAGTCTCGGACTTGAGAGGCGATCTTCCCTGCGCCGGAGAGTACTACTAGGCCGCGAGGTTTGGCTACCTTGAGGTAGATTATCTGACGTGCAGGTGGGTACGCGGGGTCTGCAAGAAGTTAGAACAGTCTACAAAACGTGGGACGGTTCTGCTCACCAATGACAGAGAACGTCGCGCCCGCCTTCAACACCGCCATGACCGCAACCACCAGCTCCACGCTCCTATGCGCATACACCATAACAACCTCTTCCTGCCTGACACCTCCCTGGACCAAACAATGCGAGAGCATGTTGCTCGCCCTCCATATCTGGTCATACGTGTACGTGACCTTTCCCTGCGCCTTCTCGCCTGCCTTCAACGGCAAGCACTGCACGACGCACGTCTTGTCCGGGTGCGCCTGTGCGTTGCGGGAGAAGATGTCCGTGATCGCGCCTACCCAGCCGCACCAGTTGAGGTCTGCGCGCGGGTCGGGGAGGACGCTCGCCTGCCCTTGGGTGAGCAGGGAGAGGGAGGAGACGGGCGCGATGGGATCGCCTGCGGCCGCGACGAGGATCTGGGAGAGCTGGGTGGTGAGGTGCTGGATGCGGACTGCGGTGAAGAGGAGCGAGTTGTACGCGACTGAGAGGGAGAGCTGGGGGATGAGGCTCGCGCGCGCGGAATTTTCTGCCGCACTGGCGGACTTGGTCACGTATAGCGTCAGATCCGTCGTGAGCGTCGTGGATTGCAGAAACGAGTCTGGCGGGCTGTCCGTGCCATCGAAGAAGCGGACGCGGAAGACGCTTGCCTGGCTGGCTGGCGAGTCGGGGGTCACAGTCGGCAGCTTGAGCGCGTTGAGCAGCGCCTCGTACGGCACGGCGGCTTCCTCTGCATCGCGCTCTGCACTCTGGACGCGGCGGACGACGGACCAGAAGGGGTCTGAGGGCTCGACGTTGACGCGGAGGATGAGGGGGTCGGGGGTGGACTCGGCGGACGAGCCGATGAGGACGTCGTTGTCGCCAGTGTATCGGTGCAGGAGGACGACGAAGGCAGCGAGGAGGAGCTGGAAGGGCGTGGGCTGCTCCTGCTCCTCATCGCTGTCGACCGCCACGTCCCCCTCGTCCTCCTGGAAGACGGCGAGCTTGAGCAGGCTGCGGGATGTCGCCGGGGAGAGGTCGTGTGACTGAACGGCCTCGACAAGTCGGAGTGCGCCGGGCCGGGGGTAGTCTGTAGGGAGGGCCATTGCGGGGAGGCTCTGGAGACGGGCGGTAGCCTGCTGGAGGCGCGCATGGAGGGCGCCGTTGACCGACATCGTGAACGGGTCGGAGGTGTGCGAGAAAGTACTGTTGACGGTCCTCTACCGCCGTTGAACACTTTTGTAGAAAGTTGCTTGCAACCCGCACAAGTTTCAGTCCCTGATGTGGAGTGGCGCGCGAGTCACGGATCAGGCTGCTCGGCCGATGTCAGGTTTTGATATTTGATGAACGTGACTCGTTTGAACAATTCATCAACAATCCGCGTTTGACACAGGTTCTTTCAAGCTTGATTTACAACTCAGGGAGGTTCAGTACTCTGGTCTCTGCTATCGGCCCAGGTACTGCTTTGCTGGACAAACAAGCTAAGGATGTACCGTACATGGGAGAGATGAGGGCGAGAAGCCGAACGAGTGTTGATTTGCTTGCAGTATTGACTTGAACATGAAATGGAGAATAAGGATAGACGTGCGTTGGATGCGGTAATGAGTGGATGTGTGAGTTGATCGAGCGTGGACAGAGTCCGAGAACCAGAACCAGAAACCAGAAACCGAAAAGAAAATGAACATGAAGGATCGAGATCGTCACTACGAGGTCTCTCCGTGCGTAAGGGTCAGGAACAGAGGGGAAAAAAGAGGTCATAACAAGTCGTAAGAATCGTGAAACTACTTCCAAGCCCAGGGCAGGCCCGTCCGCCTCCTTTTCTCCGGCCCGCGCGTGCCCCTCCGGCTGCCCTTCCACACCTCGTCTTCATCCCCCATCGTCTCCTCCCCTTCTCCATCCATGAGGCTGCCCTCCCTGAGCATTCCAGGATCAGAGAAGTCCGGCTCGGGACTCTCGCTCCCTCTTCTTCGCTGCTCACGCACGGCAGTGGCCAAGTGTGCGCGGAGGGAGCGGATGGAACGATGGCGCGAGGGCGCAGCGTGCGGGGAGACGGGTATGGGTGGCTTGAGCCGGCGCGTCTGACGCGGGGCGAGGGTGGGCGACGACGGAGGCGAAGGGGAGAGGAGGAGCGGGCTGGAGGGCGAGTCGGGGGAGGGCGGGGCAGCTGAAGGCGTACCTGGCGTCGGTGTACGCGCACGCCTTCGTGCGTGGGAATGCGACCGACATTGCACCCTCGTGGGGGTGATCACCGGTCTGGCAGGCTGCGGTGTGCTAGGCGTGCCGGGGGTGTAGGACCGCGCGCTCGTCCCCGACCCTCCAGAGCGGTTCGTGAGCGGTGTCAACGGCCTTCGGATCTGGGGCGTCGAGCGCGCGTGATGCAGTTTTCCTGGGCGGGTTGGGGTGCGCGCATATGGATCGGTGGCGAGGAAGGAGAGGGGCTTTGTTGCCCGCTGCGGGGTTGGTGAGAGGGGTGCTGCCTGCCGTGCGCGCGGCCGGGGGGAGGGTGAGGGAGGTAGGGTGGGTTGCGGTGTCGGCGCAGAGGAGGGCGAGGGCATCGAGAACCCGCTGACGAGCGAGCGGAGGAGGTCCACGGCGCTGGTCTGCTGCCCCGGGCCATGCGCGTCGAGTACCACCCCACCCGATCTTCTTTGTGCGCCGGATCCAACAAGCAAGCTCGCTAGGCTCGCTTTCCTCTCCTTTCCCCCGCTCGCGTGGCGCTGCCTATCCCGCTCGGTCAGAGGCGTGACGACACGCACGTCCTTGTACCCATGCTCGAGCAGGAGGTCCTCGAGCGACTCGTACTTGCTCGAGGTGCCACGCCGGTGGAGGGGTGCTGGGCGGCCGTTTGCGAGGCCAGAAGGGTACAGCTTGCGTGGGTCGCGATGATCTTGCTGGTGGGTTAGGTCGGGCATGGAGGATGGGGGTGGGCGGTGGTGATGCGGCTGGGGGTACCACACATAGTCAGCCTGAGGGTCGTAGAGAGGGAGGAAGAGGAGGGAGCGCACAAGCTGGGGCGTCATTGTGCGCCTAGTGGGCTATTGCCCAACACACGAAAGTGCAGCTCTTGTATGCGGTCGTGTGAGTGCGAGTCGCAGGGTGGTCCGGTCGGAGCGCCGGGACGGTCTCTGGTGCCCCAGTGCAGTTCGGGGCGGACGACGTCACGCTGGGGTTGAGCGGCGAGACAAAGTGGACCGACGGTTCGGCGTTTGTCCCTTTGCGGAGTTTCCTGCGCTGGCGAGCCTTGGAGAGTTAGGAGAGAGCGGACGGTCCGAATGACGATTGAAGCCGGGGCACGGGACTGGGCAATTGGGCGTCGACGGCGCTCGAGTGCTGCAGGGCGGCCAAGATCCGACAGCGGCGGTTTTCGCTGGGGTAGATGGAGGACGGCCAGACCAGGCCAGGCAAACAGGTGGCTCCAAGCGGGCGACTGCTCCCGCGCCTTTCGCGCGTCTCACGTGAGGTGTCTGATGCGGCGCTTATGTACGCAAGGACCGCACTGCCACTCGGGCTTGATGCTCGTTGACGGAGCGCCGTCGTCATAATATCGTCGACTCCGGAGCGTGCCTCGAGAGCAATGGATGGGCTACGTCTTATCGTCGAGGTACAATCAGGGCACTGGGACGTGATCAGAGGCACGTTGGTCTTGGTCGCCAAGCGCCCTTCCCCAGTAATGTGACCGTGGGGGCGCCAGACTTGACAACCAGCTGAGCCCATCATGGTTCGCAACACTGAGTCATATGGTTGCTGTGTGGCGGTTTCAGGCTGCCGTACTTTTCATAACAGGCCCCAACTGCGCGGGCTAGTGTCGTTGTCGGCTGAACTCGTGGCAAAAGTTGCGATTGTGAGAGTATGTCTCGTGTTGTCCAAACTAGAGCACGTCTCAGACTCTCAAGGGCGGTGGACCGTCTCACTCTTCAAGGTTGGCGGTGGTCTCCAAGTCCAGTCATGCCTGGGTGGTCCGGAAAGCTACGAAAGCGATACACGCATCAAACGAGCTCCCAAAGAATGCAGCGGGGTTGAGACCGGCATGGCCGAGAGACGTCTCCGCTCATTGAATACCGCATTACAAACTCGACTTGCCCGCAGAGACGCTCCGTCTGCATCGTACAGATAAGGCATCCTCTAATATTGCATAAGCCCCCACATTGCATTGCCCGAGCCATGTCTCAACCGGTCATTTGGCCGGAAGCCAGCCTGTGAATTGCACAACCGCCCATAATGCACAGTCCACCCGTGGTCCCAACGCAAGTCACTGTCTCAGGTTTGACTATCTCTCGTCAGTAGCCTGTTCAACAAAGGGGTGGTATCCCATTCACCTGCACAAGGCAGAACCAACAACAACACCGTCGACCACATGACCGGAACCAGCCAACATCGCCTTTCCGAAAACGCCGAGCGCCGAAACTCGGCATCGCGCACGCCGAGCACCGGAAAAACAATGACAACATCCTCCCGCCATCTGGCGTTCACCCCTTTGCGGCACGAGGGTCTCCGCTAGGCCCCCAGAAGCAGCACGCACGCAAAGCAGAGTTTGGTTCACAAGACCAGAACCAGACCACATGAATGCTCGGTCAGCTCCAACTCCGCACCTGCCATTTCGAACGTGCGCCCGGCCAGGGCGTGCGCGGCGCTGCCGCGGCTTCATAAATTGTGCGAAAAGGTCGGTTGGGGCCGGAAGCGAGACCCTTACAGCCGTCAGGCACAGCCTCCGGTTCGAATTTGTCAGAGTCCCGGCAAATGCCGAGCATGAGTGGCGGCACGGCGTTCTCCCTCTGGTTGACCCAACAGGATTCCGGAAGCACGAGCGCGGCCAGCGCGTTCCCGCGTCTTCCTCGGCTAGCCCAGCAGCACACCTTCTCTGCGCTGGCTGCTTCTATCTCCCGCAGCGGCAAAAGTAGGCAACGTGCTATCGGTCCACTCAGGAAAGGCGCATTGGTTACCAGGCCACCACCACCTTCTTTTGCTTGTTCTGCGCTAGTTTATCCTGCTATGCACGCTGTTCTCCATTCTGCGGCAGACGTGCCTGCTGTAGCGATGCGACCACTCTGATTACCTTTGACAATTGCTTTGCCTTGCTTGATTTTTTCGGATTCTCGAGCCGCTGGGATCCCTGTGCGATCTGCGCCTTCCATCACTGCGCATCTCTTCCCAACCGACCTTCTCAACAGGACTTCTCAAGCCGCCAGCTAGCCCAATGTCGCCGACCAGGCCTCCATATCTATTAACCCACTGTGCCGGCCCCAGCATGCCCGATCCTGCAGCTCGCCGACCGCCGGGTCGCGTCTCCACCGCCGCCCCGGTTCCCTCCATCTGGGTCTCCCCGCCAGATGTTCTTCAGTCGATCCGCAAATTCGCCCGCGACGATTCAAGTTAAGCTAGCGCGGGCTCGTCTTTGCCTCGGTTGGCAGAACGTCGGAACGCGGCCGCCGCCGCTGGGACGGCCGGATGACGTGGTTGCGATAACGACCGGCGCAGCGGAAATGGGCAGAGCGTCATGTCCCGCGATTCGTGTGATGTTTCGCCGTTGTTCTGCATCGTTGGGCCGGTTCGACTCTTCTGCCGATGCGATCAACGATCGACGATGGCGAATCGCGAATATCGAATGCCTTTCACGCTTGTGTCCTGACCGCGATGTTCTCTTCTCGACTTTCCACAAAGTTTCGCTCAGGGCTTCATTAACCCGCATCAATCAGCAGGTTGCCAACCAAAGCCAGCCAGATCATCCCACGAAGGCGCAAAAGTGGGCCTTCAAGAACCTGGCGGATCCGTAGCTGCTTCAGCCGCTGATCCGCCGAAGTTTGCGCGCATCCCGATATTTGGCTAGCCAACATCTCGGATCAGCGAAAGTTGCGTTGCCGCATACGTCATATTGTTCATTTGCCGTCACGTCGCTGCTGCCGTTTTCTCAGTCCGACCGTCGAGTACGGCGTTATCAAAGTGCCGTGCTCTTCGCATACGTGACTCGCGCATGCCCTATTCTCACGCATTCATTCTACCTGTCTTGTCCTTCATTTGTCCTGGCACCATCATTTCCTCATTGAGCTGTTCTTTCGAGGTGCTCTATTTCATCCTCTTCTTATCACGTTCGTCCCCCTTGACACGACGCTCCCGATGATGTACATCTTACCCGGGAACGGGCTTTGCCCGGATGACCCGCGAGGCGCATGCCCGTCCCAACTCAGGTACACTTCCTGCCCAACCGCGGGCGGGAAAGGAACCGCCTTGGGGCGGGTGCCTCGAGAACGGAAAGCTGACGGGAGCAGTCAAGGTTTCTTCAACTTCTTCATGTATTTTGCCTTGTTTGTTCCTTAGTTACCCGCACGCACAACGAGAGTTTGACACTGAATGAACCTGTCAAAGGGGCTGAGGGCGCCCTCTCGGCACTGCGTGGCAATTCAGTCCGCCAGCCGCGACAGCTGAACCGGATAGAGGGTCGGTGGTAGACTCGCCCCCTGGGTGTGGCGGCCCAAGCAGGGGGCGAAGGACGACCATTGGCCATGGCCGGCGGCCGGTCCCGCGGTTCGTGGAGGTGAGCGGTTCCCGCAGTACGCACAGAACCCCGTGACCGCGCTTCGCTAGAGCTTCTGGCCCGGCCGATCAAGATCCCGATCCTGCGAACCTTGTTCCCGGGGATTGCCGAGCCCAGCGCGCGATAAGGCAGTAGGCGGGATGTATGGGATGCGAACGCTGGGCGGATGCGGACGTGCAGGGCCCGAATTGGGCGCGTCCTGCGCAGCTCACGCCGTCCGAGTCCTGGCGGGGCTCCAATTCCCGCGCGCGCGGCTCTGAAAACAAGCAAACAAGCTATAGTACCCTGCGTGCCGGGCAGAGCTAATCACGTACGGCACCCAATTTTGCCTCAATTGATGAGGTTAAACGCCTGCCGCGCGGTGGTGTGCCGAGCGCATGGACTGGGGTTGCCGCGCGGCGCCTCGCTGAGTCGTAACGCATTAGCGAGGTGACAGCGGCAGGCGCTGTGGTAAAAGCAGGTCGACAAAGGAAGGAGGACACACGTTCCGCTCGGCGCGTCCGTGCTGGAAGAGACCTGGAGGGTATGAAAATACAATAATGTCGTAATATCTGCACAGCAAGAAGTGCGGTCTGTTCTGGGCTTCGTGCGCGCGCGCCCATCACGCCCGTCATCATATGCAATTATTGATGCTTGATGCTTCTATCGACACTCTGCCGGGGCTGTGATGGCAACCTGCTTGAATTGTCTACGGGGTTTCGTGATTGGCGGGACGATGCAGCCAAACGCGGGAGGACGGTGGAGCGTTGCAGCGGCATTACCTAAGTGGGTGCGCATCATGACGGGGTCTGGGGGTTCTCTGGGTGATCAGGATGATCCAAGAGAGGCCAGCGGACCGCTTCGAAATCAAGCAAGGAAGGTTTGATCATCCCGGCGTGTTGTGTTAGCAGTCAGGCACCGATAAACAACAACGCGAGGGCGGTGTGTGTGTGTTCGATCTGGGCAGAACACCGGTGGGATGATCGCCAATTGCTGGCTGGCCGATGGTCGCCATCCGCATCGTGGGTCTGGTCTCGTGCACGTGGAGCCCTTCCCTTGGGGTGCGAAGTTGGGCTCAACCTGTGAAAACGCGGGATGAGAAGAAGGCTGAACCCTTTAAGTGTGGAAAGGCTGAGCCGAGAATGGCTCAGCACAAAGGGGAATAGGGATGGAATTGATTACGCATCTGAATTTTCGGGGTCCCTGCCCTGACACCTTTGCAATAGTCATCCAACGCTGGACATGTTCGACGAAAGGAAGCGATGGTCAGCCAGGACATCGGGTCGCACACCAATCAATTGCTTCGACTAGCTTATCCATCGTCATGCGAATAATTGCCCAGGGTAGCAAGCAGCGGAGCGGGCAGTACGCGCAGATGAGGTCTATACACGGCAACACGGCTCATCCGATACAGACGCTGTCGTCCCGGCCGGACAAGAACACACCACCCACTCCCACACAAAGCAATTCATTCCCCACTTCCCTCAGCTAGATACCCACCGCTGCTCCACCCGGCCCCTACAAATACCCCGTCCCGTCCCATGTCGCACAGTCATCCCGCCCCGTCCCCTACCTCCCAGCTTCTCTCTCCCTCCCCTTCCCGATAACGCTCTCCCCACCCCCCACTCGGCGACCACGATGATACACTCCCGGCGCCTATCAGACAGTGGAGGGCTCACCGTCACGGCTCACCACCACTCGCACTACCACACAGAGTCCATCCCAACCTCATTCCCAATCTCTCCCTCCCTCTCCGTTTCAGTCCCCTACTCCAATGTCGGCTCCCCCTCCCAGACAGCATTCACCCCGCGCCCAGGCCGCTGCGCATGGGTCACCCTCATCACAAAGTCATCCTACCTCGCAGGAGTAATCACCCTCGCACAGACATTCCGCGAGGTCGGCTCCGCATACCCGCTCGTCGTATTCTGCACCCCCCAGCTCCCCGCCCGCGCACGCCGCATCCTCGCAGCCCACGATATCCAGTGCCGCGACGTGCAACCCCTCATGCCGAAGCAGGGCGCATACGAGTGGTCCGGCGCGTTCAAGCGCTTCGAGGAGACGTGGAACAAGCTCCGCGTGTTCGAGCTCGACGAGTACGACCGCGTCGTCCTCATGGACAGCGACATGGTCGTGCTGCGCAACATGGACGAGCTCATGACGATGCCTTTGCCGTCGCGGGAGTGGGTGGCCGCTGCGCACGTGTGCGCGTGCAACCCGCGCAAGCTGGCGCACTACCCAGCCGACTGGGTCCCGAAGAACTGCGCCCACACGAGCATGCACGCGCGCGGCCTGTCCTCGCTCGCCAACCACCCCGATAACGGCGCGGCCAGCCCTCGTCCGTATGGCTCGCTCAATTCGGGTCTCGTCGTGCTCCACCCAAACGTAAAGACAGCCGAGGCGATCCAGACGTTCCTCAACACCTCCCCGCTGGTGCCCACCTTCCAGTTTCCCGACCAGGACCTCCTGAGCGAGTTCTTCCGCGGCCGCTGGCGCCCCCTCCCCTACGTCTACAACGCGCTCAAGACGCTTAGCGAGTGTCACACGCCGATGTGGCGCACGGACGAGGTGCGCTGTCTGCACTACATCCTCGAAAAGCCCTGGGAGAACCGCGAGGGGCTCTTCCACGACATCTGGTGGGACAAGTGGGTCGAGAGTCGCAAGACCCTCACCGAGCTGTGCGGGGAGAAGGACGACGAGTACGTCGCGCAATACGTCACCGCCAAATAAGCGGCGCCAGCCGCATATGTCCTCCTGCTTTCTCTCGACTTCTGCCCACCTCTGGGCTGCGGACCAAGATCAGCGCCGGTCCGCTGTATGCGCATAGACGCGACCGAGGAGCGCCTTTCGCACGGCCGCACACTCACCCGCCACCCGTACATTCGATCTGAGCTTCCGACCCAAAAAAAATCCATGTTACGAAACCTACGTCCACCACGCAAAAGTACGCTAATATCTCGTCTGATCTCGGCCGCCTTTGTTTCCTCTTTGCGCGCAGTATCGGTCGGGCAGATACGCCAGACGGGGAGGGCGCTGTGTCGGCCCCCGTCTGGTTGATGGTGATCTGCCGATTGATGCGGTCCTTATAGACTTCGTGATGCCTCACGCTTCCGGACACTCACGACCCGAACCTGAACCCAACCGCCTTCTTTTTCTTGTACATTTGGCATCTCCTTGGCCCGCGCGCCGCTACTAGACCCCAGACCCCATAGACGATCCAGATCCAGTCGTACGATAGCTGCTCTTTTACTGTAAATCGAATGCAAACGATAATCCGCAAATGCGCGCTCCGCTTGTCCTTGTCCATCTTTCGCCCGCCATCCCGCCACATCGGCATCCCGTTCAGAGATATCTCATCTATCCCGCCCATCAGCATCAGCATCCATCCCGTCCATCCCGCCGAAGCACATCATGCGCGCCATGGATCAGAGAAGCGCGCAGTAGCCCGCTTCTGGTCGAGAAGTCCGGCTCGGCTCTGGAAGATCTGGATCTGGGAAAAGGAAGCCGGAGGCGTGGCGAGACGAGGCGGGGGAAGAGGGGAACGGGCGCTTGGAGGGCCAATTGGAGGGAGGGGATAGCAGGAGGAGGATGCCTGAAGGAGTTTGGGGGTCGCGCTGGGCTGGGAGGGGTTGGGTGAGCGTTGGCCGATTGGAGCGCGGAGATTGTGGTTGACTGGTGTGTATTGGAGGGTTGGCTTGCATGTTAGATCCGCAGGGAAAGGGAAGCGCAACGGGCAGATGGTGGATGTCCTAGGGTATGGCGGGTTGAAGAGAGCCGACTAGAATAGCAGAGTTCGAGTCGGTTCAACAGCAAGACGATTCAGCTAGGGTATTTGATGTCATTGACTGGCAAACATTTGTACGGAGAAAGCACGACAAGGAATCGCCATTGGCTTATTCGACGTTGAGCTGATAGATAAACCATGTTTGTCCGACCACGCAATAGCTCAATCGTCCACAGCGTTCGCCGAGGAGGTTGGTTTACGAGCTAACGGTGTACCATGCGCGGTGCGATGAAAGAACCTGTGCCAAACGCAATTGTTGATGAATTGTACAAGCAAGTTTTTATGACTCCAGCTGAACCCAAATGAGCGACAGACATCCACAACGCCGGAATGCCTCCGGACATGTAGTCACGTCCTCCACGTGTAAGGTCGTGACTGTGACGACGCGTCGGACCCGAGCTGACGCGCTCGCAAAACCCGCCCCGAAAACACATCCGGAAGATCATCAACCGCTCCCAAGTTCCCGTCTTCTTTCCAAATTCCCAACTCTTCGTTCGTCTTTATTTACTGTACACCGAAATCGCTGCTGCTCTTGCGCTGAGCATGGAAAAAACAAGGAGTATCGCAAAGCTGCAGCTGCAGGGCAACCGGGTATGGAGTACTACGCGCCGGACATTGAACGGTGATCTGACTGATGGACCAGGTGCCCGAGACGTACGTCAAGGAGCTGCATCGGTACCTGAAAGGAAGACCAGGGGAGTCTAATGTGAGCTTCTCTCTGTGCGCTCTGGAGGCCTGACTGACCCAAGGACAGTTCACAGTGCTCCCCACCCCAAACAAGGGCTGTACGTACCCTGCCCCGCGACGACGACGAGGAACTGATAACTGATGGCTCGGTTGATGCAGACGGCTCCGTCACCTGCCTGCGCCCGGGGTGCAACTACAAGCTCGTCCCGCTCTCGTATGACACCAGCCGCGATTTAGGAGGATTCGTAGAGGGCATCGGCAGCTTGAGCGCGTATGAGGTGCGTGCGCAGGGCTGTCTGTTAGGCGCGCGCTGATAGGGGAGGGAAGACGCATTGCGCGGTGTATCATGCCGCACCTGCGAGGCCTTCGATACCAGGAGTTGTGACGCCAAGCCATACGCCGGCTCAGGCGGGACCGTCCCGTCCTCGCAGCTCGATTTTGGACCAGCTGGACGGCAGAGTGGCGCCCAATACGCTCCCGCGGACTGTCAAGCGGGAGATGGATAACTCCCTCCCGCGGAGCGTGCCTTCCAAGCGGGGGTTTGTGTCACTCGTGGATGACGACGACGACGAGGATGTGATCGACTTGACTATTGATGACGCGCCGGCGCGGGCGCGCAAGAAGCCGAAAGTCGAGCCGACGATGAAAAGGGAGCCGCTAGATCGGAAAGATGTCAACAACCTCGCTGGGCAACAGAATCGCCCTGAAGACTTTGACGACGACGAGGTTATCGACCTGACGGTGGATGAGATCCCTACGCCGGCGAGCAGGAAACTCCAGCTGGCACCGATATTCAAGCGCGAGGCGATGGAGGTTGAGGACACCAAGAACCGAGCGCTTGCCCAGCTGGGCTTGCCGGCGGAGGGCCCTTCGACCAGCTCTGGACTCAGCCCTGTTCGCCTCCGACAGGTGCTGGCCAACATCGTTGCGGACCAGAAGAGGGTCACGGCCGAGATCACACAATTGATGCGCAAGGCGAAGCTGGGAGGTGCCTGGTCCTTGAGCGCAGTTGCACAGAAGGAAAAGGAGCTCGCGGAGCTCGCCAAGGAAGAAGGAAGCATGCGGCGGGAGTTGGCCGCGAGTGACCTCGCCAGACCTGTGTCGCCCCTTGCAAGGTTCGGAAACGGTGGCTCCAGTGGTCTGCCGAAGAAAGAAGAGCCAGGCAGTGACGACCATGCCCTACTCGCCCTCCCGACCCCTGGACCGTCTCGCCCGGCATCCCGTGGATTTGGAGATCTCCCACTCGTTCGCCCGACTCAGGCGCTCCCTCCTCCGTTTGTCGCCCAGCAAGTCCTCCAGGCCGCTCAGCAACTTCCCGGCCACTGGAACGGATTAGGGCAATTCGTACACACCGCCGCGCAAGGCATCGGTAATGGGCTCCACACGGGGTTCCATGCGATGCAGAACTTTGCGCATATGGCGGCTGCGCATGTGCCGGGTGGGAACATCATCGGGGACGCGATGGATCAGCTTGTGGGTGCGGGGGCACCTGCCTTCGGCCCTGGGCGACTTTGGGACGACGATGGTGGCGAGGACGTCGATGACACGTTCAATAAACATGATGCTGATGCGTAAGTTCAAGTACTCCATTGAGCGAGCTGTGCTGAGAACTGCTTCAGGGTCAACAAGTTCATCCTCCAAGCTGGCAATGCTAGCATCTTCGATGGTACGCGATCCCTCAGGCTGACTAGCGTGTGCTTTCGCTGACTCCGTGCCTTTGCAGAGAACGCCGATGTGCAGAAAGCCATGAAGGGACTCGGTCTGGAGAACCAGCAACAGCTCCTGCCAGGGATGGATTGCATCTTGCTGCCGCATCAGCTCATCGCTGTCAAGTGGATGCTAGATCTCGAGACAGAGAAGAAGTGAGCAACAACATTATGTGTGCACATGCGGCTCTGACCATGTCTGCAGGTACAAGCGCAATGGCGGCATTCTGGCGGATGAGATGGGCCTTGGGAAGACTGTGCAGATGATTGCTCTCATGGCCAAGAACCCTCCGGCCAAAGATGCACCTCAAGGGACTCTCATTGTAGCACCGCTCTCCCTTCTTGAGCAGTGGAAGGCTGAGATCCTTGACAAGACCACTGGTAGGCAAGGAATCCACATCTACCACTCAACGAACCCGTACAAGGCGAAGACCGCGCGGTTCTTAAAGGAGTTCGACACGGTCATCACAACCTACGGGACATTGGCCGGCGAAATGCCCAAGAGCATGATGCTGCAGCAAAAGCCGACCTTCGAAGATACGGAGCGAGCCAAGAAGGATGCGGGACTATTATTCCAGATCAACTGGCACCGTATCGTGCTGGACGAAGCTCACAATATCCGGAATCGCCCCACCCGCACATCGCAGGCTGTAACCCACATCAAGGCCAAGTATCGGTGGTGTCTCACTGGCACCCCGGTCATCAACAGTCTGGCCGATCTCTACGGCTACTTCCGGTTCATTCGCCTCCGCCCTTGGGATGACTGGAGACACTACTACGACCACATCGCAAAGATCCAAAAGCGACAGCCTCAATTGGCATCAGAGCGTGCTCAAGGAATCCTTCAGCTGTGTTTGTTGCGACGCAAGAAGGACTCGATGCTGGGTGGAAGAAGATTAATTGAGTTGACATCGAAGAAGGTCGTCCAGACGTCGCTTGACTTCAGCCCGGAGGAGCGCCAGATCTACGAGCTTGTTCAAGGAAAGGTGCAGGCTGTCTTCAATCGATATCTGTAAGCTCACTCACGAATGCCGTCTTTGTCAATACCTAATACTCCATGAAGGCGCGCCGGAACGGTCCTCAAGAATTACTCCCATAGTGCGTTGATATCACGTTTGTATGTGCAATGAACCTGACACATGTCGTAGTCCTGGTCTTGATCCTGCGGCTGAAGCAACTGTGCTGCCATCCATCGCTCATACAGGAGCAGACAGACGATCCAGTTATCGACGATGACAAGGACCGTAGCGAAGAAATCAGTCGTGCAGTGCGGCTGATGGGAGCGGCATGGGTTGAACAACTGAAGGCCAAGCTCCTGGCTGTGATGACCGAACGGATGAAAACGGAGCAGAGGGTATGTTCTCTGGATACACCGGTCACAGCCGCTCTGAACGTTCTCGCAGTCGTTGGACGAGGAGATCGAAAACGACGTCTGCCCCGTATGCTTCGATACCATGACGGAACCTATGGTCACCGCATGTTCGCATATCTATTGCAGAGGTTCGTAAACCGCATTTGGGTGCCACTGGGCGCATGCTTAACCAGGATTGTCACAGACTGCGTTGACAAGCTCTTTGAAAAGCCTATGGAACCAGGTCCAGAATATAAAGCAGACGAACGTCCCTGTAAGCAGCTTAGTCAAACTTTGCCCTTCTAGTCTCACTGCGCATACAGGTCCTTCCTGCCGTCAGCCCATCTCGCAGGAGAAGCTTTTCCGTCGATATGCGTTCGAGCCTTCAAATGCCGATCTCGCTGGTCTAATAGGGGCACCAGACGTGAAGGCCGACCCATTTGTGAAGGACGAGCCGTACGTGAAGGACGAGCCTTGCGTAAAGATGGAGCGGTTTGTGAAGGAAGAATCGGACGATGACCTGGACATGCCCTCGGTGGACGACCTGATTTGTCTGGGTCTCTCACCCAAGCGTATCAAAGGGAAGGGGCAGGTAAAGGAAGAGGTGTTGAAGAAGGAGAAAACGAAGAAAAAGCGGCGCAATTCCTCTCGGCCCGAATCCGACGACTATGATAGCGATGATTCCATCGATGACTTTATCGTGCACACGTGCGTTACCTGCCCCTTCATTCAAGTAATGATCTGATTTGTCTGCAGAGACGAGGACGAGGAAGAGAAGGATCGACGTCAGGCACGCAGCAAGAAGAAAGGGAAGCAGCGGGCGATCAAAAGTGATCCACTTTCCGAGGACGAAATCATCAAGCTAGAAGATAGCGAAAATGACTCTGAGGCGGATCACAAGCCTATCAAGCCAAAAATGATGCTGAAGAACCTTCCCAAAATGAGCAGATTCTTGCCATCTACCAAGGTATGTGCATTCCTTCGCCATGGCGTTTCGTAGCTGATCAAGAATTAGATGAAGGCGCGCGACTTCAATCTGATCAGTTGAATCTACTGACATAGGTTTTAGCGCATGATGGAGTCGATCAAAACCTGGGCGCAGGAATACCCTACGGATAAAGTCATGGTCCTTTCTCAGTTCACGTCCTGTCTCGGACTCGTCGCCAAATATTTGGACGAGAACGATGTCAGCTACGTGAGGTAAGCGAACCTGTCCATGTGCGGAACCTTGAGGAACTCACTCGCCCTAGATATCAGGGGGACATGAAGAAGAACGAACGAGATCAATCCATATATCAGTTCCAGCGGAAGAGAGGGGGCCCTAGGGTCATGCTCATGTCTTTGAAAGCTGGTGGTGTGGGGTGAGAAACTCTCCTTCACCATCGACCCTATTCACTGAATTCTTACTTTCATTCAGGTTGAATCTCACAAGGGCGAACAGAGTGATTGCGTTGGATCTGGCCTGGTCTGAAGCAGTGGAGCATCAAGGTGCGTCTCGTTTGTTATGTAGATTGTTAAGTAATCCATGTTAATACTCGCCTCGGGTAGCCTATGACCGCGTACACCGACTTGGGCAGAGTAAAGGTTTGTGAAATGAATGCCGCGTACAAGGAGGTCCTTAATCTCTTCAATAGACGTTCTCGTTGAGCGCCTCGTTATCAAGAACACTGTTGAGGATGAGTTGCTCAAGATACAGGCGCGGAAGGTGGCGGTATTCTTGACGGCTCAGAACCGGAGACTCATACCTTGTTCAGCGAGCGCTGGCCGATGGATCACTTGGGGAGGGGGGAGGAAGGAAGATGGGCCGACTTAGTGTGAGAGAGATTGCTGCCTGTGAGCGTTCTATTGTTCTTCGATGAAGCTATACTCACGATGATAGTGTTTGGCATACACGATTTGCATAGGCGCTAGTTGAACGGCGAGATACGGTCGCTTCACCAGCCTCTCGATATCGGTTTGGGTTTCACGAATGTAGTGCCCGCTTTTGGAATATATGCACCAGTTGATTTGCGCATTAACCTGGCGCGGCGTGTTGAACAGTCACCTGATCAAGTGACGGCACGTGGCTGCTGGGTAAAGAGAGGTATAAGTTTTGAAGACGCATCTCGAAAGACGCGCGTCGCATCTCATCTCTCTTTCGTTCTTTCGTGTCGTCTCACTGCCAGAATGAGCCATCAACAGCCCGTCATCCAAGTTCCTACTAGAGAACTAAACGCTCCTCGGGACAACGTGCGCAGATCCTTCACCTAGCCTTGTCCAGGCTTTGACATCGCGTACTTTCGCAGGACCTGCACGACGGCGCCTGTCAACTGCAACCTCATTCTAGTGCACATAGTCACGACTCCAGTGTACGTGAGAAGACGATCTACTGATATGGCCTGACATCTCTCCTCAGTTCCAGGTGCAACCAGGCGCCGGTGATGGCTGTACGTGCATGACAGTTCGAAACCAGGAATGACTTGATATATGCGCATGCAGATGGAGTGGTTTTCTGTCAAACTTGCAAGATTACCATCAAGCTCGGCAGGGACAGGACGCGTGAAGACGGCGGACGTTTGCTGGGTATCGGCAGTCTGGACGCATACGTCGTAGGTTGGATTCGCCAACTACTGATAATCCCTGCTGATCTTACGATATGTGAGGAACACCGCTACTCCTCCAAACATAAAGCACTACTTGGTACTACTATACCCTCACCGGTAGGGAGCTGTCCTACGGTAACTAATTCAGTCCTCACTCCGACCCTAGACTTCACGCTCTCGATTGCAGGCTGCATCTCATGCCGCAATGATTGTTGTATGCACTTTGGACAAGTAGCTCTGATTCGATCTGATATGTTTCCAGGAGAGCATTCACCCCGAACCTTACTGGCTATCGCCTGTCCCACACCGGGCTCCTACCGATCCGTTTCATGTTTCCGCATCTTCATCCTCAGTAATAGTCTGTCCTTATTGCGACCGAAGACAATCCTCACCCCTGACTAGCCTTCCCGTAATCCCAGGCAGATTGCATCTCAGACCGCAATGCCCGTTGTATGCGCCTTGCACAAGTAGCTCTGATTCGATCTGACGTGTTTCCAGGAGAGTATTCACCCCGAACCTTATTGGCTTTTGCCTGTCTCGGGCCGGTCTCCTTCTAAGGTGCGGCTCGATCTTTCTGCATTTACATCATCAGTAACGCTCTATCCTATGGTGACCGATGCCCAGTCCCACACCCAGACATCCATCGCTCGCAAACATGCTGTACCCAGGCCTGCAATGCTCGCTGTATGCACCTGCAACTTATACGTTTGCTCTTTGATCTAAAATGTTTCCAGGAGAGCATTCACTCTACACCTTATGCGTTACCGTCTGCGTTGCCTCAGTCCTTTTCCTCATCTTCCGACAGTTGCAAACGCGCCTTGGACTCTGATTCCACGGCCTCTCAGAAACGGATCAAGCTAGCGCCGAAGTCGGAGCCAGATACCTTGTCGGTGGGCAGCACTTCTGAGGTGACGGTGCCGCCGCCACCTTGTCCTAAACTGGAGACAAGCTCATTGATCGCTCCGTCAACGGGGCCTCCGCCTGGACCAGAACGAGTCAGTCCGGTTACCGTGGTCGCTTCTACCCGTATGGACACCGAGGGTTCCCCGCATCGATTCTTGACGTCCGTTCCCGAAGAAGTTTCATCTGCTGGCCACATATCGTACTTCAAAATGCAAGGTTCAACACGCGGGGCACTTCACAAAGCCCCTCCTATTATTTCTCTGAAACTTCAAGCACCATCAGTGTCTGTCAACAAGCAGGAAAACTCCTCTATTAGGGTCGAGGTTGAAGACGGAGCAGGCACAAGCCCACCTGTCGCCAACAACTCGAACCAAAGTTGTTCCTCTATAGCCGTGGGGAGCCCCGCAGAAGTTACCGATCCGGATGTCACCTCTGAAACGGGCGAACATACACCTGAGGGGCTAACTGACTGGATGCGAAAAGTGGGCCTTGCAGAGACATTTGAAGGTCCGCTCGCACATCTGGTCCCCGCTCTGCTTCTTATCGTAGTTCACAGAAAACGCCACAGTCCAGGCATCTCTACAAAAGCTGGGCTTGAGGGAGCAAGGTGAAAAGCTGCCGGGCATGCAGATCTCCCTCTTGCCACATCAGATTATCGGTGTGGCTTGGATGAAGGAGCAGGAGACCTCGTGGCAGTGAGAATGTACTTGGACCAAGTCAATGCCGTCCTAACCCTTTTTTAGGATCGCCCACTTTGGCGGAATTCTTGCCGACGAAATGGGCCTGGGTAAAACGATCCAAATGATAGCTGCCATGACCTTAAATCCACCACCCGAGGATGAGCCGAAGGGTACCCTTATCGTCTGTCCTGCAGGCCTTCTGAATCAGTGGAAATTGGAGGTATGATCCCATCTGCAATGCGTGCGCTATTGCTTATCAAGCGCGCACCAGTTCGAGACGAAGACGACCGGACGTTACACGATCTGCATTCATCATGGCCCCGGCCGCACCAAATCGTATCGACGGCTTCAGCGGTACGACTTGGTCCTAACGACATACCACACTTTGGCGATGGATATTGAGAAGCGTGATCTTCTGAACCTCACTGATCATCCAGACAAGCCGTTCGACGACAAACAAAAATGTGGGCCATTGTTGAAGGCACGATGGCACCGTGTCGTCCTTGACGAAGCTCAGACTATTCGAAATCCCTTGACGAGGGCGAGTTCTGCTGGTAAGGTCGCTATCTTTGCCATTGATGTTAGCTAACTCCTCTTCCCTTCCGAATAGCTGCTCGGCTGAAGTCAAGTCTCCGCTGGTGCCTTACCGGCACCCCAATCATAAACAGTCTCACTGATGCCTTTTCTCTGATGAGGGTCCTGCGGCTTCGCCCTTGGTACGAGTGGCATCGTTTCTGTTCCCACGTCGTCAAACAGCAATATACGAGGCCAAGACTTTGTGGAACACGATTACAAGGCATATTCCAGACGTGTCTTCTACGGCGAAACAAAACGAGTATGCTGGACGGAAAGCGCTTAATCGAGTTGCCGGAGAAGAAAGTAGAGACCGTCATCCTGGAATTCTGCGAGGAAGAGCGGGCGATATACTCTATGGTGGAAAAGAGTGCGCGGGCCGTGTTCAATCGCTTCTTGTTCGTACCTCACCTCTCCATCTCATGATAGTGCACTGATTGACATGCTGCAGGCGTGAAGGTACTGTTCTCAAAAATTATTCTCACGGTCTGTCCTTCCCTGGGTCAGGGTGTCCAACAGGATGAACTTTGAAGCTGAATTCTTCTAGTCATCACTCTGCTTTTGAGACTTCGACAATGTGCTTGTCACCCAGGTATTGAGTGCTATATCCAATCATTAGAAAGCCGTAGCTAACGAATGGATTGCAGCCCTCATCCAGGAGGAGGAGGAAGAAGACATGACGGAATCCGAGGATGAGGAGAAACAAGGGACTGATAGTGATGAAGACGTGTTGGTGACAGAACCAGTTCGTCGCATGTCAACAACGCTTCCTGCGTGGATGTTTGAGTCGTCCGATATCGAAGAAGTTGCGGATGATTTCGATGATTTCGACGCTTCAGATGATTTCGATGCTTCAGACGATTTCGATGAATCAGACGATTTCTATGAATCAGCTGATGAATCAGCTGATTCTCTAAGCAATTTCATTGTAGATAGGTAAGTCCAACGCTCTAGCAAAGCGGGGAGGATTCATATGCTGCGTGACAGTGGCGAAGACGAAGAGCAGGAAGACCATCGGAAGGTTCTCAAGGGAGCGAAGAAGGGCAAGCGTCCTGCACAGGACCGAAAGGCCCGTTACAAGCGTGAAATGTTGGGAAAGGCTGCAGGCGCGAGCTTTACAGGAAGCGCCCAACCGAGCCTCGGTAAGGCTCCCAGATTCCTTCCCTCAACCAAGGTATAATATATTGTCCCAATATAATCTCACGCGCTCAAATCAGAATTTGCAGATGAAGGTGAGTCCTTGACGGAGTCGCAGCTGATCCCGTTGAGAGCGGTGAAAATAGGCGATGATGAAATCTCTCATGTCGTGGAAAAGGCATCATCCCAAGGACAAGACGATCGTGATTTCGCAATTTGTAGCGGCGCTGGACGTCGTCGCGGATTATCTAGAGGAACAAGGCTTCCGTTACGTGAGGTATCATGGTCGCTTTCTGCATGCTGGGAACGGAAACTAAGTCGTTGACAAGATATCAAGGCTCAATGTCTCGGGAAGACCGTCAGGAGTCGGTCAGGAGGTTTATGAAGGCGGGTGGCCCTCCGGTGCTGCTGATGTCATTGAAAGCGGGAGGAGTTGGGTACGTACATTTGCTGTCTGGCGGGGCGAGGACATATTTCTTCTGACAGGCTCAATCTTACTCGCGCCAACCGTGTCATCTTGCTTGACCTAGGATGGTCCGAAGCAATAGAGACACAGGCGTTCGATCGTGTGCATCGCTTAGGGCAGCAGAAAGGTAAGCAGTTAAATGCAATAGGCGCCCCTGGCATCGTTCTGATTTATTGCTCAGATGTTCTCATTGAGCGTCTTGTCATCAAGGACACCATCGAGGAGAGAATCCTTGCTATCCATAAACGCAAGGTAACACGTTGTTATCATGTCCACGAAAATGTCTCTGATAGCTCTGACAGCAAGGACTGGCAGATTACTCTCTTGGGGAACGGAACGGAAAGAAGATCGGAAAGCTGTCGGTTCAGGATTTGAAGGACCGTGAGTCTATATTTCCCGAGGTCACCACTTGTGTCTCACGCATAAGTACAGTATTTGGCACGGGGAGGTAGAGGAGGTTTCAAGCGCCTATCACTCATGTTCTCCTTGTCTCTCTACCTGATGTGGCCCAGCCCAATCGACGTGCACCTGTCATTTCATGCTCATTTGCCGTCTACTTGACCGTATTGTAATCGTCGCAGGCTGCCTCAACTGGCACTCATAATTCAGTCATTTAAAACTGACCCTTTGTATCGTCCATGGACTCCGTGATAACCGGGACAACGTCGGTCGCTCCAGCGTTGTGGAACGAGATGATGTGTATATGGGTATCCATTCAAGCGGCATTCTCTTCCATCGCAGGGTCCTCAAGCACACTACTGCGAACAAGTTGCTCAGGGGACAAACTCAGACTCAAAGGTACCGAGTTTATCGATCTTGTGCGAGTAGATACTCAAGTCTGGTTCAGGAAGCGTAGGCCAACTCATCACTCAGGGAACGCGGTGGGATCAAGATGGATCGGCTTCATCCTGAGAGAAGAATTGGAGCTTGTGCACCATTCAGGTGCAGTGCTCAAGACTCCCGTATTAGAATTCACGATTTGCATAAGCGTGGCTTTTAAGGTGAGATATATCCTGTCCATGAGTCCGACGCTGCCTTCTTGGACAGAGATTGGAATGCACGCACCTCTTCCATTTCGTCATGGCGACCGGAGGAGTGGTATCGAACAGTCACCTCATCATGTGACCGCACGTGGTCGACGTGTGAAGAGTGGTATAAGTACCGAGGTGGCATCACAGAGCCGCCTTGCATCTCATCTTTCGTCTGCCCTTCCGTTTCTCCTCTTTTCTCAGTATGAGCCATCAGCAGAGCCTCCTCCAACTAGCTGGTCGACAACTAAACATTCGCCAGGACAAGGTGCGCGTGCCCCACGTCGTCCTTCGCCCAGTACGCTGATAAGGCGCATACATGCGCATATATCCAGGTTCCTCAGGACTATCTCCGCCAGCTGCGCCTTCATCCAAATGCCTATGGCCAAGACTCCAACGTGTGTGAACAGCATACATGCGCACTGTATACGCTAACATCTATCCAAAATTTCAGATCCGGCGAGGTGCTGGTGATGGTTGTACGCACATGTTGGTTGGGAAACAAGGATAGCCTGACGTATGCACGTACAGATGGGGTGGTTCTTTGCCAAACCTGCGACACGGAGATCAAGCTGGGTGGTGATGGAACGCGCGAGGATGGAGGGCGTTCCTTGGGCATCGGCAGTCTAGATGCATATACGGTGTGTTGCCAGTTCCGGCTTTCTGCTACTTGCACTGACCGCACCATGTGTCAGGAGCACTGTCTCTCCTCTACCCATACAGCACTACTTGCTGTTTCTGCACCTTCGTCATCAGTAAGGCTCTATTCTGTCGAAACGAGAAAATTCCTTATTTTCCCTCCTAGACCTCCGGCGCTCGCATGCAGACTGTACCCGTTCCTTCCATAACCGATGTATGCCTACGAACTAAACTGGTACCGTTGTTGAACCTCATGTTTTCGCGAGCAGGATAACTCTTCGTCTCCTTACTGGTCGTCCCGCAAATCCGTATCCGGTTTGGGGGCGCTGTTTCCTAGCTGGCTCTCCGGTACTCGCAAGCGTGCATCCGACTCTGATGCAGATAACCCTGAACTATCCCCAAAACGAATCAAGCTGGAACCGACGTCGGAACCCGACCAGATTACTAGAGAAGAGAGTCCAGAGCTGGGAACACCACCGCGACCCCGTCCGAAACCGAGTGGGAGCTCGGTGGTTGCTCTATCGACAAAGCCTCTCCAAGTCGTCGAACGATTCGGCTCTCCCGCAGTGCTGCCTTCCACCAAGCTGAACGCCGGCGTGGTCTTGCATCCCTTCTTCAGGCAAACTGCCAATGTAGCTTCGACCGTTCACCACATAGCGCCCACCGAAAACGAGCTTACCCTGCGCCGAGCGCCATATCCAGCTCCTGCTGTCGTCCCTCCGACCATTTCACCTGCTTTGACGTCGCACGTTAAGCGGGAAAACTCTCCAGTCATAGTCAAGATCGAGAAAGAAGAAAATGTCACTCAGGCCCTAACAAGGGATCCTAACCCGGTGGACGGCTCCACTTTCCGCAAAATCCCTCCAGACGTTGCTGCTCAATCATCGAGGGCTGTGGAACAAATACCAGACTGGATACATAATGCAGCACTTGCGGAGACGTTCCAAGGTTGGCTCGCACTTCTTGTCGCTGCGTCCTCTTTTTATCATCGTTCACAGAAAACGCCACGGTCCAAACTTCTCTGCAGCAGCTCGGGTTGACGGAGCAAGCTCACAAGTTGCCTGGAATGCAGATATCCCTCCTGCCGCATCAGATTATAGGCGTAGCTTGGATGTATGAGCAGGAGACTTCAAAAAGGCGAGAACATACTTTATCCATCTCAATTCCATTCTGACTTCCCGCTAGAATCGGTCACTACGGGGGAATACTTGCCGACGAGATGGGCCTGGGAAAGACTGTCCAAATGATTGCGACTATGATGGTGAATCGTCCCGTCGAAGGCAAGGAAAAGGGAACTCTTATCGTTTGTCCTGTGGGCCTTCTCGATCAGTGGAAATCGGAGGTATGATCAACTGCTCTGTACTTGCTCCATTCCTAACCTGAATGAAGATTGAGACGAAGACGACCGGTCTCTGCAAGCTATATGTCCATCATGGGCCCAACCGCACCAAGTCTCATCGTGAGCTCCATAAGTATGACGTGGTCCTGACAACCTACTCTACGTTGGCGATGGATCTCCCACCGACGGCCGTTCTGAAGGCCAAAGATAGCCCCGAGGACGAGCTGGAGAATCCACACAAATGTGGACCGCTGTTGAAAGCGAAATGGTACCGTATTGTTCTCGACGAAGCTCAGATAATTCGAAACCGTACCACCCGGACGAGTTCTGCCGGTAGGTTCCAACGGCATTCCTTGTTGGCGTCTAGCTCATCTCACGAGCAGCTGCTCGACTGAAGTCCATCCTCCGTTGGTGTTTAACCGGAACACCGATTATCAACAGTCTCTCGGATGCCTTCTCGATGATGCGGGTACTCCGTATCCGCCCCTGGTATGAGTGGCAGCATTTCTATCAAAACATTGTGAAGAACGAAAAGAGCAACCCGACGCTTTCCGGGAAACGATTGCAAGGCGTCTTCAAATCATGTTTATTACGACGTAACAAAAATTCGATGCTGGATGGCAAGCGGTTGATCGAGTTGCCGGAAAAGAAGGTCGACACCGTTGTGCTCGACTTTTGCGAAGAGGAGCGGGCCATCTATTCGATGGTGGAAAAGAAGGCTCAGGCCGTGTTCAACCGCTTCTTGTGTGTGCTTAACGATCCTCGCCCCACATGCCCCTGATCCACATTCACTAGGCGTCAAGGTACCGTGCTCAAGAATTACTCTCACGGTATGAGGATCTGGCTCTGACTGTCTGTGAACTGTATTTACTCTGCTGCAGTGTTCAGCCTCATCATGCGACTACGGCAATGTGCTTGTCACCCTGGTAGAGCGTTCGGCCATGAGCCAAATACCTTTACAGCTGACGCCGAACTGTAGCTTTGATCCAAGAGGAATACGACGAAGCTGTGATAGAGGCTGACGACGAGGAAAGAAAGACAAACGAGATTGAGAGAGCTCAGCAACTGGTGTCTTCGGATTTTGTCGAACAGATGAAGACACGTCTTCTCCATACGGCACAAGAACGTATGCGGCAAGAACAAGATGTTCGTCCCTCCTCTGTCATGACTGCCCTTTCTTAAGCAATGTTTACAGTCACTGGACAATCAATTAGACGACGACTGCCCGATATGCTTTGAGAACATCGATGATGGTGTTGTAACGCCCTGTCAACATGCGTATTGCCGAGGTGAAACTTTTTCTCAAGACCTGTCACGGGCGAACTCTGAGAAGGAGGTAGCTTGTGCTCTCAAACTGTTTGACAAACCGAATGATGAACACCTGCGCATGTCGCATGACCAACGCCCTTGTGAGCTCCGATACGCAACCATGGGTATTCTCAATCTTATTTGGAACAGGTCCATCTTGTCGTGCGCCGTTCCTAAGGGAGTTGCTCTTCTGGCGTAGAGCTTTCGAACCGACAGACGCTGACCTTGAGATCCACGATACGGACGACAATATCCCTGTCAAAGGATACCAGATTCTCGAGGATAGGGACGATGACTTGCCCGTCACGAAGAGATCTCGCCCGAAGTCAACAACACTACCTGCATGGATGCGCGAGTCCTCTGACTCTGAAGAAGACGAGGACGAGGACGAGGATGAGGAAGAAGATTCATTGAGCGATTTCATTGTCGAGAGGTAAGTCCGAGGAGTAAGAGGGGTAATGACGCTGATCAACCACGGCACAGCGACGAAGACGAGGCTGAAAAGGATGCAAGGAAAGCCGCCAAAAGAAAGAAGAAGGGAAAACGCCCTGCAAAAGACGGGAGGGGCAAACATGAGTATGACAAGACAGATGTGGGCTTCAAGGCCAACCGCAAGCCGAAAGCGGGGAAAGTTCCAAGATTCCTCCCCTCAACCAAGGTATGTCAGATTCTGCCCATTTTCGTTCGTGCTGAATCAGACCCTTTAGATGAAAGTGAGTTTGCCATAACCGAACGGCTGAGCTGTTGAGGACCGTGGCAAATAGGCTATGATGAAATCTTTGAAGGCTTGGAGGACCGAAGATCCTGACGACAAAACAATCGTGGTTTCTCAGTTCGTCTCGGCCTTGGATGTTGTTGCTGGTTATCTCGAGGAGCAGCGCTTCCAATATGTTAGGTATGTGAAGTAATCCACTAAATGGACTGAAGCGTAGTTTAACATGACGATAAGGTACCAAGGTACAATGACGAAGGAAGCACGCCAGAACGCTGTGAAGAAGTTCATGGGTGCAGGCGGGCCTACTGTGATGCTTATGTCGCTGAAGGCGGGAGGAGTTGGGTACGTGGCCTTATTCATCTCCATCAGCAACGCTGCAATGTTCTGATAGGCTCAACCTTACTCGCGGCAACCGCGTCATTTCGTTGGACTTGGGATGGTCCGAAGCAGTGGAAGCGCAGGCGTTCGATCGCGTACATCGCTTGGGACAATCGAAAGGAAAGCGGATCAAGGAGTGATTCCCTGATAACGCGCTCATTCTTGGCATAGATGTTCTCGTTCAGCGTCTCGTCATCCAGAATACCATTGAAGACAGAATCCTACATCTCCACAAACGCAAGGTATGCAGATTTATACTTCATCCCTTTCTAATTCATATGTGTCACAGCAAGGTCTTGCGGATCACTCCCTTGGTGAGGGCAGCGGGAAGAAGATCAGCAGGCTGTCAGTTCGAGATTTGATGGAGCGTGAGTGTCCCGGTCTTCCTGCTCATGCTGCGCGACTAACGGAGGACCTAGTGTTCGGCCAGAATGCGTAGGGAACGCCTATCACACATTTTTCTCCTGTCTCCACAGCATATGACTCATTCATTCGAGCTACAACACATCCTTCCACTGCCTCTCCATGAACACGTCCGACCTCTACGCACAAGCTTATTGTAATAGTCGCATCCCTGTTCAACAAAGGCTCATAATTCACGCATTCATTGTACCACATGCACGCTCCAGGCCTCCCGCTGCGTGTGAAATTATGGACGTGTCGTTCACACCGTGCGTTCAGGTCACAGAAGGGTAAAGAACCATGCATCTGAAGATGTTTTCAACACATGTGCGATAGTACCAAAGACACATCGACTCACCCGATCGCATCATGCCCTCCACCCTTGTCTCGCACAGGTAGTAGCCGTGCTCGCACCGTCAACGGCAGCCCAAAATAGGACAATTACTAGCGGCCGACTATAAAACAACATCAGACGACGCTCACCGAAGACGTAGGGGGATCGACATACCAAAGTCTGCACGTAGCTTGGTTAGCTTCCAACGGTCACGCCGCCTGCAGACTGTCGTCCAGCTCCTCGTCCAACTTCGTCTCTGGCGGTACCCAATTCTTCAACTTCTTTCCAGCCCACCATAGCCCAGGTCGTCCGACATCCCCAATCTTCCTCTCCCACCGGAGCTCGCCCTCGCCCCTCAACACACCGCTCTCCCCACCCAGCGCTGCGTTCCACATAGCAGTCCCAATCTGGTCCTCCACCTCTTCCTCCGATTCCTCACCCTCACTCTGTTGAGCACCAAGAGTGAGAGGTGGCAGGTACATGAGCAGGAACGGCAGCGGGCTGGACATCGCCCTGAGCAGGGTCGATCGCGTGAAGTTCGACTGCGAGATGAGAAGTGCGACGGTTGGAATCGGCTCAGTACCCACTAGCCCTTCCTCGCGCTCCGCCAGAAGATGAGCTGCCGTGGCGTTGAGCGTGTGCAGCACGCCCTCCATTTCCCTCACGTAATTCGGGCCCATCTTCTTCGACTCCGCCTTGCACTGTGCGATGACTCGAATCCGTCTCCTGGGCTCGCCGGCGTCGGTGTACAACACGCCAACGGATGCAGATGGGTCCGACACAGTCGCCGGCGGCGGCAACCACCACCAACCCTGCAGGTCGATCCCCCCGTCGCTCGCGCCTCCAACGCGTCGGATCGACATGGACAGGTACGTCTGCAGGATCCGCCGGGAGCGCTCCTCGAATGCGATTCCGCGGTGGACGGCGGACAGCGGGACGCCCACACGCACCCGGAACGTCGGCCGCATCCTCGTCGCTCGGCGAGGTCTGGGGCGAGAGACCTGATAGTGCTCGGTGGGATTGTCAAGCGCGCGTGTTCGTCAAAGGCTGCGGAAGGCAAACGCGCCAAATTTTGTCCCTTTGAACAGTCAGGGATGGGACCCTGATAGCTGGCGCCTATGTTCTGTACCACCTCCGTGTCCTCACATACAGGTCCAGTCGATATACCCAGCATTTGCAGGTCTTTGGCATCTATACCACTCCATATTTTCTTTCCCGTCCATGACTATAGACCCGAGTCTATATGAATCTGCTCCTCCAGACCTGAAGCTGGCTCAGCTGCATGTCTACGTTCGGAATGGTGCGGGCGGCCTTCGCAGGGAGTACTCACTCACAGTACTCATATGCGCTCATGCACCATTCTGTCAGGCCCTCGCGCTCCCTACGAACTTGAGCTATTTGGGAAGACTCTCTGGACAAAGTGTCTTGCTTCAAAAACCCTTGGATTCCCCCTTCGGTCCCCTGAAGACGCATCTTCATCAGCTCAAGCCGCCGGGCTTGTGACGGTCACTACAGAACCCAGAGGCACGTTCGATCCGGAAAAGGGTGATTTTGCGTATCATGCGCCATTACATCGTTCTCTCTGGTATCTGTCCATTTCTGTCCAGAGGCTTCAAGGCTAATTGGGTCATGGTCAGTGAGCCGGGAGAGCTTACGGATGTGGGGTTCACCTCTGCTGGCAATTTTGGTGACGCTCTGCGCTCCGTTTATGTTGACAGGTATGTTGAACACGATCGTGGTCCGCTCGTTTTATAGACCGACCTGATGATATAGGTTGAAATTTCTGCCTCGCCATCATCCTTCGCCAAACTCGTACTATCTGCGTGCAGCGAACCGCCCCAACGAACAGGACCGATTTCTGCAAACCCTCGTACGGATTGCATACGGCTTGTGGAGAAGCAGTAAGATGCATTTCAATTCGTCTGCAGGTGGACTAGTGACCACGTCAGTTTTGTAGATACTGCCCCCCGAGTTCACACCAGGTAAGTGCCGGTTTAGGAAGCATTTATCGCACGACACGATTGACAAGGACGTTCACAGATACCGACAAGATAACGACCTTCTCCCTAACTGGGAATGTAGTCGGTTCAACTCTTTACACAACGATTGGATAGAGCGTGAGTGGATGTGATAGCACGAATAGGACGTGATGGATGACTCGCGATAGAACACAGGAATAACATGGCGAAAGTGCTAGATCCATATCAGAGGACGCTCTCCGGACTCCTCATGGGTCGATGGGTCGACCCGGTACGTCTTTACGATGGAGACACGTTGCATGCTCATTTTATCTGTATCAGACCAGCGATGTGCCCGACTCGCTGGTGGATTACGTAAGCGCGTGAATACGAAAATCGATCCAAGTGAATTGACAACAACAGACAGGTTGAGTGTGCGAAGGCTGAAGGAAAACCGTATCCAGTCACGCTACAAGATCCGGCCCTGATGAGCGCATTGGTATGGGTCTACTGGGAGGGAATTATGCCGTGCTGATCAAGGTTAGAAACGTGTCGTTGCCATGCGATGGTGGGGTTTTTGTATGTGACAGCCATATTGTTGGGGTATGTTCTAACCCGGTTCAGATACGAGTAAGGAGGCGCAAAAACTCAGTATCGGGCGGCTTTTGACGGACCTTCGACTTTCCATGGCGCGGAAAGTGAACAACGATGACCTGGATCCGCTCAAGCTTCGTCTCTTCACGACGGGAGATGCGGTCATGGCTTCGTCGTTGATTGCCTTCGGCATATATGATGGGCAGTAAGCATACAACATTCCGCATGTGAATACTTGACGAGGGCGGCTGACGTTTCATGTTACATCAGCTGGATCGATTTCAATGCATCCTTGACATTTGAACTTTTCAAGCGGTCACCCGACACTGGCTCAATCGTGGACAGCGAAACGGCGCACACGAGCGACAATTCTGGCGCATCTGTAAATGCGACACCCGCCCCTGAATCCGCTCATTGTATGTATGTGCCACTCGGCTATGGGGTACTTGACTCAGTCGGAACTTCCGCAGATGTTCGCGCCATATATCAGAACAAGCCCTTGGCCTTGCCGGCTTGCGCGAAGCCAAACAAGCATTATCCTGGCCGCCCAGAGTTGTGCACATTTGAAGCTTTCTCCGATGTGGTCAGGGCGATCTCGGCCAAGAACTGGTGGGAAGAGTGTCAGAAGACAGGGCCAATGCCATGGCCGGAAGAGGGACTCTTTTTCTGAAGAATCTTCGTATCGACATACTGCAATAATGAGAATGGTGCACTATAACGAAGAGAGCGCTGTCCAAGCATTGGTGTTCCGCGATATCACAAGATCCCCTCAAGCGCCTCTCGAAAAGGATTCCACGGCGGGCGATAAGCCATTTCCCCTAACCCACCACACGTTGCTACACCATACGTCACCTAATACTGAGCATGTCTCAATGCGTGCAATGACCTATTCTTGCACATTTGTGGATTCCCTGGTTACTGAATGGTATCCCCATGAAACATGTCCTCGTTGTAATGCATCGAGAGGGTGGAGTCCGCCACCCGTGAATGCAAGCCGTGTGGCACATGTCATTTTCTGATGGAAGCGTGATGGAAGCTGGGAGCCTGATCTTCACTTTCAGCTTTCCGAACACCTCCACATCTCCAGCGTGCGACCACACTTCACCAGACTCACACACCCTGTTACGACTACCCTGGACGCCCCAGAATATGGATTGCTCACCTCCACTTCTGCCAGCGTGGAACTGGTGATGCCGCCATACCCCTGGAGGGCCCACTCGATTCAGTCTAGACAATTCCAAATCCCAGTCAAGAAGCGGATCGTGTCTGGCAATCATGGTGATGCTGCACGATGGCTTCCAACATGCAGCTAATGATACTATTGTGTATGCAAAAAATAGAGTACAGTCCACTAAATACCCTTAAGCATTGACATCCTCGCGATAATGAATCGAGCCCTTCTCCGGATCTGGCGACTCCTCGCCATTGCCGTTGTGTTGCAGTTGTTCCACAGCAATCCGGTCGGCAGCCGCATGTTCGTCGGCGTCCTTCTGGAGATCTTCGACTTCTTTCACACCATCGAAAAGCATCGCGGTCTCCTCCAGCGTCAACCCCTTGGTCTCCACGACGAAGAAGTAGAGGAACAATAAAATGATAACCATAAGGGCGTCGAACACGACTGCAAGACGATTAGTGGACGTCTATGGCAAGCGAAGTAGGGTGACTTACTATAGTATTTCCATCCCATGGTTCCGAGAGCAATGGGATTGGTGTACTGGTTCAGGACTTGAGACGAAGCCTGGGAGAAGGCCCACAAAGAGTGAGCCTTGGAGCGCATGGACATGGGCGAGATCTCGGTGATATAGAGCAGCATGACGGACGACCAGCCCATCGCGTAGGCGCCCGTGAAAAGGAAGATGAACAAAAGCACGAAGTCGCCAGCCACGTTGCTATGCGTGATGTTGTATTGCGCTGAGCAGATGGTGACGCAAACGAAGAATAGTAACATGAGACTCGTGGACACGAGGAGAATGCGGCGACGGCCGAATCTGTCGGAGTGGAAGCCCGCAGTGAACGCGCAGATGAAGTTGAAGGCAGTCAGGGCGAGGTTAAGACCGAGTTGCGACGGGCGGTCGGTGATGTTGATGGTCTTCAGCACCTGAGCGAGGTAGTACGTAATGAGCGAGTTGCCAGACCATTGGCCGGAGATGGCGAGACCCATCATGATGAAGGACCGGCGACGCATTCCGGGGCCACGGAAGAGCGATTTCCATTGAGTTCGCTTGTTCTCCTTCTCCTTGCGGACGGACTCCTTCATTTCCTCAAACTCGTAGAGAACGAGCGGGTCATGGGGATCACCGCACCCGTGGTAGTAGACGAGGGTGTCGAAGCACTTCTGCTCTTGTCCGCTCAACATGAGCCAGCGGGGGGACTCGGGACCGAACATGATGAGGCAGAACTGGATGGTCGATGGCAGAACCTGCACAAGTGCGGGAAGACGCCAGGACCAGGAAGAGGCCATGTAGTAGGTGCCGAAAGTCAAACCAGCCGCACTAAGAGTACCAATTAAGCATTTTTTCGGATTCGTTTGTACTGTTCGCTTACATGATGGAACCAATACCGGTGAACGAATTGTAGGAACCAGCAATGGCATGACGATGCGAGGGGAAGCAAAGCTCAATGACCATCAAAGGATCAGCGTTGTTGTTGAAACCACCGCCGAAACCGAGGAGGCAGCGACCGCCGAGGAACCAGTTGACGTTCTTGGCGGATGCCTGGAGAGCGGCGCCAGTGATCATCATTGTCGTTCCGAGCATGACAGTCTTCCTGCGTCCAAATCGATCGTTCCAAAGAGGAGCTACGGGAATGGAACCAAGGGAACCAATATTTTGGATGGCACCGAGAAGACCGAGGGTAGAGCCGGTAGGGTTGTTGAAGTCGATGAGCCAGTAGGGAAGAATCTGCATGCCAGACACCAGGGCGCCATCGTAGCCGTTGGCGCAGTTACCGAGAATGCTGTAAATTGGTTAGAACTTGGTTTGTCGCCGCATTCTGATGCGTACTAAAGGCATGTCCAGAACATCAACTTCCACAGACGGGGTTGCTTCCACCATTTGAAGCCGGCGGGGATGAGTTGCTTGTAATGTCCAGAGATCTGCGCTGCACCAGCCATGACGGGCAAGGGCACGAAGGGGGGATGATCAGGGAAAGGGAGGGTAGCCGGGGGAAGGAGCTACACGGGGAGCATCTCGTGTCTTCGAGGTGGTTTAAGAGGGAATTGAATCGGCAGGCAGATGGAAGCAAAGGTAAAAGCGGCGGGGCCCCGCATATGATCACTGGGAGTGTTCCTGACTGGAAACGGGCAGGTGGAGGCGGCACACCACCTCTTCCATGGGCCGTTCTTTCCGTAAGAGGGCGCCCCTTCTGCACCGATGCCGTGTCTGCCGGTATCGAACACGGCGGCAATTTCGCTTCCGTAACAAAGAATTTTCATGCGTACGGTTGCCACGCGATCCCTTCCCCGTCCCGCGGGGCCCCGTCTGCGCTCGAGGCGGGGTCAGCCACCCCCACACGGATCTTATTCTTGATCCCTCCGTCTCACTCCCGTTTAGCCTGGGGCACTTGACCGAACATCTCCCTTTAGCCTTCACTGGAACATTGATACCCATTCAGTCCCCTTCCGGTGGAGGGCCATCACCTGCCCGCCCTCTCTCTTCCCACTGTTCCCAGCGATCCTCCACTCACTCAGATGGTTTGATGTTGACCCTTGGCGCACGTTTTCCGCAGAAGTCGGTAACCTTCTGATGATGACAGCGGGCAACCTAAAACGGTAACCAGTTCTTCCTGGCCGGAGAAAGTTTCTTTGGCTTCCTCCACTGTCGATCAAACGACGCCGCACTCGGTACTACTCTCTGCATCCCTGCAGCCTCCGCAGTTGCTCCACTACCGGCTGTGCTACCTGGTTATTACCCGTGATATATATCCCGCAACTCGCAGCCCCCAGCGACTCTCGGCCGTGTGCCATGCTGAGTCAATCAAGAGCTAGCGACCTGTCTTTGCGAGTTCACCGATTTTGATAATGACTGCCTCTCCACCTCGGCTCCACTTTCTCATACGTGCTGGTGCTTCCCTCCCTCAAGCAGCTCTCGACACATTGACATCTGGGCTAACAATTACTCCACAGCTCACCAGGGGTCTGTCGTTATAATTAGACGATCGAGACGTGACCAGACTGCGCGCCTCCACTGGCCGGCCCTACATTCCCTTCGTCCCCATTGGTGGGAGCTTTCGCTCTCCGCACTTCTTCTACACCGCCTCCGTCAGATGCTTTGCTCGCTAACATCTGCGATCATCTGGGGTCAATTCCCTTGGCGCGTCGCGATGCCCCTGAAGTCTGACAGGGCGGACCACCTCTTGACCCTCCCTGTCTCACGTCTAGCTAAGCGCCGGAACTCGGGCTCTGTTCCCATAAGCGCTCGCTTTGGAGCACTTGACCAGCCATCATGTGACTCATCCGGAAGGAGCCCGTTCTCCGGCTATATCTCGCCACCCGGCGTTGGTCCTTGCGGGCCCACTGTGCCTCCACCTCTGGTCGGGCGCTCATGGGACGCGCGCTCACCGGTTCCAACATGTCTCAATTTCAAGTGATCGTCCCTTGATGCCGACCGCTTCCCGGAAAACAGGCTCAGATTTCCACCCTCTCGGGCGGCAGCAGTGCAGGTCAGAATCTTATTTCCAGGCACCACACGCGGCATTCCTGATTGTGCCTATGATAGCGATATCTCTGCTCCACCTGTGCACTCCCTGTAACATGAAAGAGTGCGTCGTCCCTGCCCAGTTTGCTTCTACTCATCACGAACCTCCACATTGACTCATTGTTCCTGGCCCAATTCACAATGTCCCTGTGGCCAATTTCCTCGCCTAAACTTCTTCCTTCAATCAAGTTGCATCTTCTCCACCGCGTCACGTTTGCCGCACCGCACCGCCGACTCACAACTCGCATCGAATCATCTTCCTTCCCGGACCTGTCGATAGCCGCATGGAGAACGCTCTGACCCGGCGGCTTCTACCAGGGTGGTCGCCGACGTAGAGCCATTACTCCACTATTTTATCCCTCTCCACCGCGCCGCAGAAGCTCTCAGGCCAATCAAACGCCTTTCTTAGCACGTGGCAGCTTCATTTCTCCGCAACCCAACGCTTCGCTATGGCACAACATTGAAACGACATGAAAGGAATTTTCTTCGTCAAAGCTTCTCGACTGACAAACAATCACTTTCCACCTCATCTTTGCTTTTCGAGTGATCATTCTGCCGGTGATATGCAATCAGTTGCGTTTCCTCTGAGGGTCTAACACTGACCCGAGGCACGATTGTCCACTTGACTATTCTTAGTCCTTCTCCACCGCCAAACGTGTCCCGTCCACCTCGGTGACCGCCTCTGCATCAAATACCGCCCCGAGCGAAAAGGTGGACCTGTTCACTACTCCTTGCGGATACGTGCGTTACGACATGCCGGACGAACTCTGGCCAACGTGTGCATGTGGCAAGGTCGTAGGCCTCTCCACCTATTCATTCCTTTGGTGGCCCGAGCTCGGTCAACGTATGCACGAGATCGGTGATCGTGACCATCGCGCTCCCGTCCACCTGACAGCCCTCCAAAGCGCTCGTTCCTCCACTTTTTGGTATCCTGGACGGCTCGGCTTCTGACGCTTCTCACTTGGCGATCCCCCAGATAGACCTCCAGATCCTGACCCCGTCATCGCACGCGCAAACTAATGAAAATCCCACGTCTTCCTGCCCTATAGCCACAGAAGGGTTGTGCTCCACCTCCCACCTGTTCAGGCTTTGCTACCCTGCGCTCAGGTGCGGCAGAAGCGCGCCGATTATCATCAACCCGTGCTTCTCGTCCACCTCGGCAGCCCTTGGGACACCCTTGCTCTCCACCACCAGGCGTCTTCCGCCTATGACATCTGATTTCGCAGTCGTCAGGCGCCCTCGCCAACAGACCTCTCCTTCCCGCCCTTCCGTGTCAGCGCAGCGCAATCTGATGAAAGAACCATGGATCCCGAAGCGTGCACCGAAGTGGACACGTAGAAGGAGTACGCGAACCTCCACGCGCAGCGCTTCTGCTGTAGGCTCAGGTGGGCTCGCCTGGTGTAGAGATTGCCCGACGGAATCTCCTTACACTTCGTCCACTTTCGCATCCACTCTGCCTCTCCTCTACTGCACTCCACTACCAGCGTCCTCCTCCGCAACATCCTCATCCCGCGCAGTCGTCCGCCGGACTTGCAGACAGATATCCAGATCGACCCCGCATCAACGTACACGCGAATAAATCGAAAACATGAATTCTAGTTTCCTTCTTTCCATTATTACATTCCACCGCCCTGTTGACATGAATCCATCCTCACCGCCCGGCACGACCCAGCGCGCCCGGCCCTCTCTACTCCCCAATACTCTCCCCAATATCGAAAACAATCTTCCCCACCCCCTTCCCCGCCTCCACCATCTCATGCGCCTCCCTCAGCGCCCTAGCGCCCAACACCTTCCTAACCCTGACCCCGCTCCTCACTTCCCCCCTCTCCGCCGCCCTTTTCAGCTTCCCCAGTATCTCCCCCTGCTCCTCCACCTTCCACCCGCGCATCGGGCGGGAGAACATGAATTCCCAGCTGAAGGTGAGTGCGCGGTCGAACGCGTCCATTGAGGAGAAGGGGAGGGGGACAGAGGGGTCCTCGACGATGGAGCCGATGTGGCCCCAGGGGGACATTACGCGGCAGAGGGGGGGGAGGTAGTAAGCGGTCGAGTGGCAGATGAAGGCGTAGGAGGGGGAGTGGGAGTGGGCGGTGAGCTGCTCGGCTGGAGGGGGTTAGCAGGCGCTCAAGAGGTAGGAGGGGGGCGGTGGGCGGGGGGGAGGTGAAGGTGGAAGACGCAGAGATGCGGAGGGGGAGCAGGCGCACGAGGGAAGCAGGAGGGGAGGCGGGTGAGGTGAAGGGGGAGGAAGCAGAGGTGCGGAGAGGGAGAAGAGAGAGGGAGAGGGAGACACACCAATATCCTCCCGATGGTTGATCACCAGGGTAGCGCCATTCGCCTCTGCCCATTCCACAGTCTCCTTCCTGCTCGCAGTGACTACTACATTCTTCAACTTGAACACCTGCTGCTTCGTCAGCTCCCGCTCAGGACGCCCGATGATGCGACGCACATTCCTCGCCAGCTGCGTAGCGACGCTCCCCACCCCCCCCGCGCCATTGACGACCACGAGTGTCTCCTCGACCTCCCGCTCCGGCCAGGGCTTGAGGCCAAATTTCCCCTCCAGCATCTCCCACGCCGTGATCCCCACGAGCGGGAGTGCAGCTGCGTCCGTCCACTCCCACCCGTCCGGAACCAGGCCGGCGATCCGGCTGTCGACAACAGAGTACTGCGCGTTCGTACCGCTCCTCCCGAGAACGCCGGAGTACATCACCCCCTCCCCCGGCTTGAACAGCGCCTGCGGGGAGGAGGAGACGACGACGCCCGCACCGTCGAACCCCAGCACGCTTGGACAAGGGAACGCGCCAGAGCGGGCCTTCGTGTCGACGGGGTTGAGAGAACAGGCACGCAGGCGGACGAGGATGTCGTAGGGCCCTTCCAGAGCGGGGAGGGGGAGGGTTTGGGCGGTCAGGACGCTGGGTGGGCCGGGGTGCGGGAAAGTGATCGCTTGCATGCTGCTGGGGAGGGACATGTTGCGCGGGGAGGAGAGTGGGTGGGAAGCGAGTGCAGCCAGGGGGGCAGGGGAATGATACACTCCCTCCTAAGGCGGTTGATAACAGCTCAGCACGTCCTGGTGGATGTCGTCATCCGCTCCTGATCCGCTCGAGGAAGAGCAGACGATATCGAATGCTCCAAGGACGCATCGGCAGGGCGGACGGTATTCCCGAACAGTTGCTGGCTCGCTTGGCAGGGGGCGGGCGACGGGGAGCCAGCGGGGAAAGGAGGTTGGCAACAATTGCAAGCCAGGAGCGTGTCTAGTCTAATGAAACAGCATTTCACCCTAACTGGACCATCACATACATTCGCAGCGCCGCTCCGGGCGGCTCCCGGAGCCCGGAGCAGACCTGCGCCACCCAAATGTTTTTTCACGTTGTCGACTTCCCGATCCGGAAGTCGGACTTTTCTGCGCGTCCTTGCTGCATCCCACTCGACTCCTCAGTACCTCTGCACCCTCCATAGCTCCCCTTCAGCTCCAGCACCCACCCCCGCTCAGCACCGTACACGCCGCCAATGTCCACCCTGCAGAACTTCGACCGCCGCCGCATAACAGGGCCTGACAAGTCCCTCCCTCCTGTCTACGACTCCTCCCCCTCCGCTGCCGACCCTCTGGCCTCCCCAGAGCCAGCAGAACGAGCGCACCGCTCCCCCTCCTCCGTCCGGCCAATCTGTGCGTCCTCCCCCTCTCCCTCTCTGACCCCAACCCCCCTCATCTCATCTGGCCCAGTCCTCCAAACCGGCCTGATCCCCTCCGCCTCCGGCTCCACCTACCTCGAACAATCCTCCCAAAAGCTCGTCTGTGCCGTCTACGGCCCCCGGCAGCAGCCCAAAGCCGCTGGAGCGGGATACAGCGACCGGGGCACGTTGACCGTCTCGCTCAAATTCGCCCCTTTCTCTTCTTCCCGCAGGAGAGCGCCGAATAGGGATGCGGAGGACCGGCAGTTGTCATTGAGGGTGCAGGCGGCCCTGGAGCCGGCGGTGAGAGCGGAGACGTTCCCCAAAGCGGGGGTGGACGTGTTCCTCCATGTCCTCGAGAGTGACGGGCTGGACGCCTTAGTGTGCGGGGCGGTCCTAGCGGCGAGCACTGCGCTGGCAGATGCGGGGGTGGAGTTGCTTGGCTTGGTTGTGGGGTGCTCGGCGGCATGGGTGGGGGGGAGGACGTGGTTGGACCCGAGTGAGCAGGAGGCCCGCGGGGCGAGAGGAGTGATGGGCTTGACCTGCTTGCCGGCGTTGGGGACGGTGGCTAGTGTCTGGCAGACGGGGGAGCTGGGGCTGGAGGAGGTTGAGCAGGTGAGTTTGAGTCTTTGAAGCAGCGTGCTTCGAGAGAGTGGGACGGGGCTGATTTGGGAACAGATGGCAGACGAGTGCAGACGCGCGTGCGACGAACTGCATCATCTGGCTGTTAAGGTCTTGCTTGAGAGCGCTAAGAAGCGGCTGGGGAGGAGCTGACGGTGCGAGCAAGATGAAGAAGATCCATTACGGTATTCCGGACACGGGCATCTAGATCTACTCTCTACTAGGTGTACTGGATATCAAGCACGCTCCCCCTCCCCCCGCCCCACCTCCCGCACCTGGAACATGACCTCCCCGCTCCCTAGCTCGTCCCTGTCCGCCTGGGAGAGTGGCTCCAGGCACTGTTTCCGCCAGTTTCTGGGCGTCATGGTCGATACGAGCGAGGCGAACGCTTGGGATGTGCACAGTTCCGGGTGGGAGGGGTAGTGCGCGTCTGGCGCTGCGCAGGCGGGAAGGGAGAGGTTGCGGTTTTGATATCGTGCGCGGATGACTGCGTGTGTGTGTATGTTAGTCGGACATTGGGAATGGATGCGGATGCGGTGGGCAGACGCACAGTACTGCGGCTTTCGCTGGCTGAACCATTTCCTATCCTCCTCCTTTCGGAACAGCTCAAAGATGATGCTGCTTGTGAAATCTGGCCAGCGTCCGTCGAATACGCCCATGCTGATAAGCATGGTCGCGATCGTAGTGTCGTGCGTGGAGAGGATGCGCAGGCGGAGCGGGTCCGGCTCCGCACCGCCCGAGGAGGAGAGGATCTTGCTTGACAGCACCTTTTGCAGATCGGCAAAGGTCCGGCCGGAACCGAGCGTGCGGATTTCGGGGTACCGGTCTGCGGCAGTGTGTCAGAAGGGCACAAGGAAGGCACAAGGGGGGGCTTACACCCGCCGAACCATTCTGCAACTACGGCGCTCTCCTGCACGCGTGTCAACCCCCGCTTAAGTACACTTGCAGGTGCGTGCGCACCATGAGCCGCTCAACCTCCTGCTCCTTGAACTCGGGCGGGACGTCAATCCCGTGCGCTTTGGCCGATTTGATCGTGTCGAGCAAGCCGGACAGCTTGGGGTGGCCGTTCTGCGCGTGTGTGTCGTCAAGCATGCGTCAAGAACCGGCAGGGGGCAGGCAGAGGCTCACCAATCGGATCGGCCGCCCGTCTATGTACTTTGACAGCTTCTCATCGAGCACCTTGAGCTGCTCGTCTATGTGCGGCTCCACGGCTGACCGAACATGTGCTTCGTTAGCACGCGTTGCGACCAAGCGCAGCTGCACGCACCCTTTGCCCACAGCTCCCTAAACAGCCTAAACCTCTCACACGTCATATTCTGCATCAGATCCTCGTCCGTCTGGAACCTAACGAGGATCCTCGGTGGCTGCGGGGCCAGTTCGCCGGCGGGGTGGAGCCAGGGCGGGTACAGGTGGGAGATGATATGCTGCAGAGTCGCGATCGTGCGCGGCATGTCTGTCGAGCGGAAGTAGGCCGTGTCGGGCGCGTAGACGGGAGGGAGGAAACCTAGTCTGCAGTGAGCGGCTCGCTGGTGTCTTTGGGAGGTGGGAACGGGGGAGAGGGACGTACTTGTCTACGTAGAGCGTACGCAGGGACTGCCCGAACATCGACGTGGAGACAACGCCCTTGTCTGTGAGCTGGCCGAACCCGCTGTCCAGCTCGTCAGCCGCTGCACTGTACGCCTCGCAAGACGAGAGAGTCGGGACGCACCAGGCATGTTCCAGCCCGTCGAACTCGTGGCCGAACTGGTCGTGCGTCTTGGGCACCTCGGCCACGCGCTCCATCTTGACGACTCCGACATGATGCCAGTCCTTTCCCACTGGGCTGAGCACCTCCGACAGCGGGTTCGGGCGCTTCTGGATGATGTTTGCGTAGGTGAGGAAGCTGGTGCGGCAGAGTGGCCAGAGTGGGGGGATGTACTCTGCCATGCGGGGGTGGACGGGGGTGCGCTCGCCTGCGACGCATGAGAAGCGTGACTAGGACTGGGTAAGGGAAGGGCGCACCGTGTCGGACGTAGACGTGTAGCTGCTCGAGCTTGAGGTCGGCAGGTGCCCGCTCGTAGGCATCGGCGTCGAGCGTCATGGTCGTCATGTCCAAACACCTGCCGCACTGGCTGGGTATACGTAAAGTGAGAGAGACGGAGATGTGTGGAGGAGGGACGTCCTCGGCCCTTTGCCATATCGCGACCGCGCACGTTTCCCCCCGATCGCCGGCCGATCAATTGCCGAGAGGACCCTGGGTCCCTACCTCGCTCGACTTTTTCAACACGACCAGGAATACAATACCAGAACATGGCCCAGCCGCTGTCAAAAGCAGAGTCATCCTACACCGCTGCAGGCCTGCTCAACTCCCAGCGGCCAGACGGGCGGTCACTCCTCGACTACAGGCCCATCACGCTCGCTACCGGCGTCGCACCTACCGCGAACGGGAGTGCACGCGCGAGGATCGGAGACACGGATGTGGTCGTTGCGGTTAAGCTTGATATGCAGAGGATGGACGAGGAGGACGAGGAGGAGGGACGGTGTGTCTGTTCGGTAGAATGGTCCGCTCATCCTTCTCTAGTAGCGCGTAGTGCTCTAACACCCCCGGCAGCTCACCCAGCGCATTCCCCCACCTAGACCGGGACGCCCTGTCAGACCTCTCGACAGACCTGACGGACCACCTGCGCACCTACCTCACCCCACTCCTCACCTCCCCTCAGCTGCTCATAATCCCCCACGCGCGCCGCTGGCAGCTGGCAGTCGACGCGCTCGTCCTCGCCCACAGCGGCAACCTACACGACACGCTGTTCGCCGCTGCCCGCTCGGCGCTCTGGGACCTCAGGCTGCCAAGGACAAGGGGCGTGGTGTATGATGCTCCTGGAACTGGGGTGGGTGGGGACGGGAGCGGCACGGGGAGCGTGGAGCGGGCGGGCGTGCTGGATCATATGCGCGGGATGGGCAGGCAGGCGGTAGATTTTGAGCTCGAGGACGGGGCGGACGAGGGGCTCCCGCTCGAGGGGAGGGACGACCTCCCAGTGTGTCTGACTATGAATCTCGTGAGCGCCTTTCTCCATCCCTTCTCTTATTCTCACAGTACCAATGAACAATCGGCTAATGCAACCCCAGCTCTCCCCGGTGTACTACCTCGACGCTACCTCTGTGGAAGAAGCGTGCTCCCCCACCCGTCTCCTCCTCTTCGTACGCCCCTCCGGCACCCTATGCGGCATCCAGAAGCTCGGCTCTGCCGAGCTGCACCCGTCAGAACTGAAGCAGGCGCTGCAGGTGTGAAACATGTTCTACTTCTACCCCCTCTGGGACGAGTGCTGATTCGCGTGTGTGTGATAGGAGGGCGTGAAACACGCGAAGGAGATGGCGGGGACTATGAACAGGCGGCTGAGGGAACCTACGACAAGGTCGTTGGGGTCGAACTTGGGCCCGTTTAGCTGAGGCGGAGAGCTTGACGGCCGAGTGGGATGCGTCTGCATGGGCACAGGTTCGGGGCGCCGCGATGGGTCCCGTTGCGAGTGTATGATAATATAATACACATGGGCAGTTTGTATCACTAGATTTTCATCTAAGCACTCGTTGAGATCCAGGTTTGGAAGAACAGGGGGCTGCCGTCGCTGCGATGCAGAAGTGCTAGTCGTGCAAGAGGGTTTGGTTGCTGTCCCGCTTCTCGAGACTAGAGGTTAAAGAGAACGATGTTTCTCTGCTGTGACAGCGCTCTCAGATGTTAAGGTTATACAGAATACTCGTATAATATACGACAGTAACAAAAGAGAAGAGCGCCATGTCGATTGTCGGTTCTTCTTCCTGGTGGTGGTTGTAGTATCTCGGGCATCATCTTGCGGTTCTTGCTAAGGGGAGGAAACCCCCCCTTGTGATCCTCGTTCCAGTCGGCTCCCCCCGTTTTCCCAGGTGATGCCCACATCTCTTACCTTAGATGCCGACACCTCCTTGCCCCGTCTGGGCTGCGACTCCTCCCGCTGCTTTCGCAGTTCAAAGTCCCGGCCGCGACGGGGATTGAACCTGTGACCGTTGAATTAGACGCTAAATTACTCGCGTTCTAACCACTAGGCCACAAACGGGGATACTTTGGTGCAGGAAATTAGCTTATACGGATTGCCCTGTGGACGTCATAGCTCATTTGTTCCGTTCTTTACTCCAACACCGGAATTTGCAATGTAAAGTGGATGGCTCACACGCACCATCTCACCACCGTATTATAGTTCTACAAGAAGTACATGACAATCCATCTCAGTCCAGCCCAATCACATCCTCCGGAACACATTCTTGCTCCCGCTCCGAATGCCCGTCCGGCGCTGCATCCTCCCCCCGCGACCCGTCTCCTTGTCCTTCTCCTCAACGCCCTTCTGCAGGCCAGCACCAAACGTCTCCACTTTCTTTACCGGCTTGGGCCGGTCCTTACGCGACGAAGACGAGGGGATGAAGCTCATTTCCATGCCGCCGTCCGCGGTCGGACGGACGAGGGAAGAGGCGGACGGCCGATCGTTGGCTTCTTGTGTTCTGGAGCCCCGGCCAGTGGTGCGCCGTAGTTGACCGAACGTCGCGTCTGGGTTGGTGCTCCGGACGGTACCATTCTGGGAAGAGAAGGAGGAGACGAGTCGTGGAGCCGGTTTCTGAGCTTGTTGCCGCTTAGATGTAGACCGACTAGGTGCTGCCTTGGCCTGCGCTTTCCCTCTGGCGGTTGCGTGTTCTAGACAATTGTTAGCTTAGAGGCACGTGAGAAAGACGGCCATGCTTACCCTCCTCATCACTGTCGTCGCTCATATCTTCATCTTCATCTTCATCCTTCCCCTCGTCCCCGTCCAATTCAGCCAGGTCGTCCTCCTCGTCCTCATCCCGACGCAGCTTCTGCAAAAAACTAAGCAAACTGTGCCTACCGAAAGTCAAGAAATGGCACTTACCGCCTTCTGAGCGGCAGTCGACGGGTTGATAAGCGCAAACTCGCGACTCGTCTCGTCAATCTGGAACTCTGGGTTCTCGAACAGTTCCTTGAACCTCGGGTCGCTAACGAGGTCCGTGGGCGCCGGCGTCCCACTCTGCACCAGCGCTTTCCTGGCCGCCTTCTCCTCACCCTTCCTGAGCCGCACCGCGAGCGCCTTGTTGACCTTGACGCTGGGCCCGTTCTTCCGCGCCCGGATACGCGTCTCGGCCAGCTTGTCCATCTTCTCCTGCACGAGGCGCTCGCGGTGCTCCGCGTACGCGTAGGGGTTGGCGATGAGCCGGGCGGTGGCGTACAGCTCTGCAGAAACAAAGTATCCGTGCATGTACGGCTTGAGCGCGGGGGTGCCGACGAGATGGTCCAGGCCAAGTGCGTCGAGCTCGGAGCGCTCGACAAACTTGAAGTCCTCGTACACGTTCCGGGAGGACTGCTCCTCCATCTCCTCCGTGATGTTGTCCAGGAAACTGCACCATTTGGGAGCCGGACCGAGCTGAGGGATATAGTACGTCGTCATCTGGATGCCTTCGTTTGCGAGCATGATCAGGCCGGAGCCGGGAAGGTGGTGAACGTGGTTTATATCGTTTGCGGGGGTGATAGAGGTGAAGTTGGTAGCAGGCTAGACGACATCGTGAGCCTCATGCGAAATCAACAATGTAGATGGAAGGTGACGCACGGTATTACGGTCCCATATCTTCAAGACCTTTTTATCCGCGCTCAGCACGAGGCTGTCGCTGGCCATCTTATGTCCTCCCTCGATCCACGCCAAGTTCTCGACGGGCAAACCATACCCCTGGTCCTTGACTGCATACGGCTGGTTCGAGCGCAGGTCGTACAGCAGCGTATGTCCCGTGGACGTCCCGACCGCCAGGTTCAGCCCGTCCATGCGCGATGCGAGCGCGGTGATGGCCAGCTCGGTCTCCGTATTTCCCAGCGCGCCGGCTGGGAGCAGGTTGGCGAGCGGGATCCGGAGCAGGCCTACTCGGGACCGGGAGCGCGGGTCCCAGAACTGGACGGTGCCACTGCCTGAGGTGCCGAAGGAGAAGAGCTGGTGAGCAGGGTTGATGTCGATCGCGTTCACACCCTCGATATCGTCTTCCCCCTCGCTCAGATCGAGTGGGGTCATGAACCGCCCTTGGTCGAGGTTTAGCCGGAAGACCTCAGAGCCACTGCCACCTGTGAGCAGGTCACAGGAATGCGTGTGGTACGCCAGCGTGCGGCCGAAGCGAGGTATGCGCGTCTTGTAGTAGAAGCCGGACTGGTTGTGCACCTCGATCGTCCGGTCGCTTTGTAGGTGAGCTGTTTTCGTCCAGTCGTCGGATAGTATCTAGACCGCGGGTCGGTCACATCAAGTCGAGTGAAAGTAGTCAGAGACGCACAAGGAAGTCAACATTCTCCGTCTCGGAATGTCTCTCAAACTTGAGCGAGAGCTGATCCAAGTCAAACACCCTCATCTGGGGCTTATACGTCCCCGTAGCAACGGCAAAGTGGCCATCCCTCGTGGTGCGTATGCGATTGCTCGCCTCTGGAAACTCAAAGTGCTGTACGAGATCGATTGTGCCCTCGATGTGCTCTGTCCTCGCGCGCTTGCCCTTGCCCTGCTGTTGACGCTTGCGGGTGAGCCAGTCGGGGAGGGAGGAGGAGGAGGCGGAGGGCGCGCCGTTCACCGTGTACACTTTTACGGAGCCCGGGTCGAGGGCGGCCATGGCTGAGGGAGTGACGGTGCAGCAGTGGCGCAAAGGCAGCAAGAGACCGGTCCCTCCAAGTCCGTGCTGTGATTCTTCGCCCAAATTTTGACCCCGTTCGGCTATTTCATTAAACACCGCCACTGGACCCATTGTCATTCCTCTCCCCGGGTTCGTTCGGCGCTGGACAGGGGCCCCAATCGCCGGAGTGTTTGCTGGCAGCACTTTCACCGGAATCCCGGCGGCAGGCACGCCGGTCCTTATCTCCCGAGTTCATATTCTTGCCATTTCCCAGACTAGAACCAAATCGCCCTCTGCGGCATTTCCGTCCCATTAGGCGCCCACATCCCATTGTCCGGTTTTCCGCCTCGTGTCCGGGACCCTGCGCACGCCCTCCACAGAGTGCATAGCCACCCGTCGCCAGCTAGGCACCCGCTCGCCTTTCCCCTTAATCATCCATCGCACCATCCAACCAGTCGTATACCCTCCTTTCCCCTCCCCCTCCCCCTCTCCCCACACTCGGACAATGGACCCCGTCCAGATCCTCACCCTCATCGCCAACGTCTCGGGCGTCCCCGGGCTCGGCGCCGCCGCGGCACTCCTGGAGCAGATCTACCTCAACGTACAGGGGGTCAAGATGCACCAGGTGGGCGTCTGTCTGGCTTGCAGGTGCGGGCGGGGCTGACATGCGCGGGGGCGGACAGGACGACTGCAGGAACCTCAGGGACAGATGCGTCATCCTCATCATCAGCTTGAACGAGAACCTGCCCGGGCTGGAGGGCACAAAAATGTCAGAGGCGATCGACGAGGCTAGCAGGTGCGTTCCCTCCCCTCCTCTCCCGGACATCCTCTGAAGGAAGTTATAGTGTCCTGGAACGCGTGGCGAGAAAGACGACCCAGTGGAGGGAGCGCGGGTTCATACGCCAGTTTATCAGGAACGACAGCTTTGGAAAGGACATCACGGCGCTCAACTCGCAGTTGGACACGGCGATGATGAGGTTCCAGGTGCGTCTTGTGTCTTCTTCTCTTCCTACGCATGCTCACAAGTCGGCGTAGAACACAACCATGGTCCACATCGTCCAGGAGGAGACTATCCAGACCCAGCTCCTGCTGCAGCTCATCAACCGCGCCGAGACCGTCGAGGCGCTCGTCCTGCAGATCAAGCAGAACCGGATCCCAGCGACGATGACGGAGGAGCTAATGGAGACCATCCAACAGGTACGCGCTGTCTCCTCATAGTTATGGTGTTGTGCTGAGCGTGCGCAGGACATGGCGGGCATGTCGCTCGGCAACAAGGACAAAGCGCTCCTTGGCAAGGGCCTGTCAGCCGTCTCGGAAGCGTCGGGCAACCTCCCCCCGCTCGTGGACCTCACGGGCCAGGTGCGCAAGCTGGAGCCCGAGTCTGTGGGCGGGGGAAGCTCGTCAGACGTCTGGAAGGGCGTGTGTTGGGAGACACGCACCGTCGCTATCAAGGGCTTGAGGGAGCACAGGGCCTCGGCGGAGCGGGTTCAGGTGCGAGCTCGATCTCGTTTCTGCTCATTCAGGATGTGGCTGAGGGAAACGACAGCGCTTTGTGAAGGAGGCGAACCTCTGGCGGGAACTGAAACATGATAATGTCCTGCCTTGCTTTGGACTTGCGAAGGATCAGTGTCCCTCCATTGCGCTCATTTCACCCTGGATGGAAAACCAGAGCTCGGTGCTGTATATTACGAAGAATCCTGGCTGTGATAGACGCAGAATCGTGAGCATCCTGCACTAGAAGAACTGAAAGCCAGATCACTGATACAGATGCTCAGCTGCGGGGGACCGCGAGAGGCGTAGACTATCTGCATAGGAACGGAATCGTACATGGCGACCTTCGCGGTGTGCGTGTGCTTCTTCAATTCCCGGGCCAAGCTCTTGCTGACGCGCCCTTCCAGAGCAACATCCTCATCGATGCTTCTGGCGATGCCAAGATCTGCGATTTCGGACTGGCTGCGGTCGGCTCTGACAACATCGGATCCACGTCTATCGCGGCTACGGCGGCGAGGTGGATGGCTCCTGAGATGATGAGCGGGCATTCCTTGCCTGGCTTCCCTAGTGATGTCTTCAGTTACGGGCGCACCATACTCGAGGTACGTTACTCGCATAAGCCACGCATGTGGTGGCTCATTCAGAGCAGATCATGAGCGGCAAGAAGCCCTTTGCAGAGACGCGCAACGCGTTCCAGATCGTGACCGACGTGTGCAACGGGAACAACCCGAAGCGGCCTACGGAGCAGGAGGTCTTTGACCGCGGGCTGAACAACGAAGTGTGGCAGTTCTGCATGCGCTGCTGGCAGTTCGACCCCGAGAAGCGGCCTAGCATGCAGCAGGTGCTCCAGGAGACAGAGGCGCTCCTCTGGGCGCCTTGAGATGAACACCTTCAATTGGGCAAGTGAAAAAACGTGTACTGTACTGTATACCATGACGCATCGTTTTCCCCTCCCCTGTCTTTGCTCGCGGGGCTGTATTTCCTCTCACCCATATCTGTCTCGGTAGTTACCCCCTCTTTGTGATACTAAGAACGCTGGAATGCCGGAATGATATGCTATGATTCTAGATGACACGGCGATTACGTTATAGTGGCGAGTTTATCCGCAACTCCGATATGAACACGGAAAAGCATTTGCCTCCGCTCGATTGTAGGACCCTTCCCTCCATCGACCACCGCGAAGAAGTTTGTTTGCTATCCACATCGAGCTGCTCAAGTGATGTCTGTTGAGCGCAAACGCAAGTGGGACCAACCGGGCGAGGATGAGACGCCAACGCCGTACAAGATTCCGAAGAGGGATGGCGCGCCGATGAAGGCGGAGGAGGCTGAAGGGCCCAAGTCGGCGGAGGCCGCAGTCGCAGCTGTATGCCGCTCTGACTTGGAGAGCGTTATGGATCACTTACCCCGCCTCGTATAGGCCGCTATCGCCGCAAAGATCGCTGCACAGTTCTCTGGAGGAGCGGGTGCTGCTGCGGCTGCCGGGCACGATCCGTTCGATGGCGAATTCACCCAGAACATCGAGATCAACGACCTGCGTAATCGGTATATGCTCACCAAGGGGACGACCCAGCAAGAGGTAAGACGGGTTCTTTGGTCCAACGCACCATTATCTGACGTTTGGCTAGATTTCTACTGAAACTGGTGCATCTGTTACGACAAAAGGAACTTGGTATCCCGACAAGTCGAAGGCTACGGAACGCGACCCGCCCTTGTACCTCCATGTCTCTGCAAAGACGCAGGAGTCTCTTGAAAAGGCTGCTGCCAAGATCCACGAACTGATGCAGCAGGAGCTTGGGCCACTTGTAGAAGATCGCCGGAAGGATGAACGTCGTGAGAGGGTACGTGCATTGCAATATCTTTCACGGCTCACACTCATAAGCGCCACAGAGGAAATGGCCCGAGGAGAAGATAGAAATCGGGTTACCAGTCCTGCGTAACTTTAACGTCCGTGCCAAGGTCGTCGGTCCCGCTGGAGCATTCGTCAAGTACATCCAGCAAGAAACGCAGACCCGTGTCCAGATCAAGGGCCAGGGAAGTGGATTCTACGAGAGCGAGACGGGAAGGGAGTCGGACGAACCCATGCACATTCACCTTACGTGGGTTGCATTTACGGCCTTGCATCCGATTGCAATTGCTGACACGTACTTGCAGGGGTCCTGACGAGGTACAACTCACACGTGCCAAGGAGTTTGCAGAAGATCTCCTCGAAGTTGTTCGGGAAGAACACGCCAAGGCACAAGCAATCATGGACCAGCAGCAGATGGGAGGCTACTATCCAGTAGGTCCCGTATGCACTTTGCTCAGTTCCCCACTGACTCCCTGGCAGCAGCAGCAGGGCTATGGTATACCCGGACAGGGTGGGATGCCCCCTCCCCCGTCCGATGCGCCCCCGCCCCCGCCGCCCGACGCACCTCCGCCCCCACCGCCGGAGGACGGCGCCCCCCCTCCTCCACCAGGTGCGCCGCCAGCCCCGACTGGGGCAGCGGCGACGGGTGCTCCTGCACAGGGCTCACAGGATTATACTGCGTACTGGTACATGCCATCTTACCTCCGTATGAATGTGGCTAACATTCGTGCAGGGCTGCCCTTGGTTACGACGTCAACTCGGAGGAGTTCAAGGCGTGGCAGGCATCGCAGCAGCAGCAGCAACAGCAGTACGCTCAGTATTATGCTCAGTACGGAGCTGTGCCCGGTCAGCCGGCTGCATAAGTGCTCTGGATGCCTCTCCCGGCATTGCATTGTATGATACCGTAGCTCTGGTAATGCAACTTGGAAATGCCCTTCTTGTGTTTCCCATTCCTTGGTAGGGTCACCGTATGTCGTCACGCCCACTGCATCTCCGTCTCGACATCGATTATCCAAGCGCCTGGCCCGAGTGCAAAGTCCAGTTCACTCCGCTGCAGCTTGTAGCGGCACACTCCATCCGACGCATGCATCATCTCAAAAGCCGGGATAAACCAGAACCAGCCCATGGGTACCTGTGCCATGGTTGATGAGCAGCCGTAGATGCGACATGTGAGGGGATCATACCTGTCCGTGGAAGAGCTTCACACGCACAGCTCTGCATTCGTCCATCAGGATGGACCGGTGCGAGTAGACGCCTGGCTGGCTCGACAACGTCGACTGCATCGAAGCGACTTCGTACGACTCGTCGTCCGCCGCTTCTGGCGTCGCATCGGTGGGTGTACCCTCTACTGCAGGCTCAGATGACGCCAGTTGTTCTTCCGGTGGCCGGCTTTCTGTTGACTGTCGTCCGGCTTTGTTGACTTTCAGCCACTGCTCTGGAGAGATGGGTTGCAAGTTGTAGGTCAGGATGTTGTCTCTCTGGAATCGCTGGTCAGCCTCTCGCTCCGCAACATGCAGCTGAACTCCCGACCTCATTCACGGCGCTCGCGCTCCCCACCCTGGCAAAGCTCCTAATCATCTTCCTCTTATCCCACTCCCCCTCTTCCAGCTCCTCCCTCAAGCTCCCCCCGAACTTGCTCCTCCCCACCCCCCTCTCCCCATCGCGCGTCTCCCGCTCCTTCCCCTCCAACATCTCCTCGAACCGCGGGTCATACCTAGAGATACTGGCCCATACCTCGCCTGCAGGTCGTTGGGAGGAGAACCGGGAGAGCGCAGCGGAGAGGAGGGAGACGGCCGTGCGGCCTGCGCGTGGGGCGGGCTTCATTCGCACTGTAATGGACTTGAGGAGGACGTTCTGCTGCGGTACGGGTGGGAGGGTCCAGAATCGAGGTGGGAATGTTCCAGATATGAGAAGAGCCTGTCGTATTCCATTAGCGCTTGCGGAAACCAAGAACGAGGTCCGCACCCAGTACTGCAGAAATCGCCGCTGACTGGAAATGGAGACTCCGTACTTCTTCTTCACCGGTTTCCCTTCCGAAGTCGTCGGCCGGGGTTTCTTTGCTCTCATGCGCCGTTGGGTGTGCAGCTCCAGCACGCTCTCGAGCGACGGAGAGCTGGAGCGCGGCACTGGTTCCCCGCTGCCCGCCGCAGTGGGTGCGGCCAAGGGGAGCACGTCAGCAGACCCCATACTCCCAGGCGTATCCGTTCTCCGCGACGACTCCACCTCCTCACCATCCTCTACCGGAACAGGAAGGTCCGGCACCTCCCCCTTCCCAACCTCTCTCAAGCTCCCCGCCTCCCCTCCCACCTCCACATCCTCCTCATCCGTCAGCTCCTCCTCCGCCTGCCTGAGCAGCTCCTCAGCCCGCCTCCCCGTCCACTCCTTAGCATTCAAACTCCTCTGCAGCGTCGGCCCTGCGGGTGTCTCGAGCGTCAGCAGGTATGCGCAGGCTAGGGTGCCCGAGCGGCCTTTGCCCGCTGCGACTCGTCAGCTTGTAGCATGAGAGAGCCGGAGGGGAAGCACCTTTGCAGTGTACTACTATCACGCGCTCGGGGTCGGCAGAGAGCCAGGCGTGCATCTCCCGTACCGCGAGCGCGAGGAGCGCCAGCGGCGGCGCATGATGGTCCGGAAAGGGGTATCTGGAGACGTGGCCGCGGAAGAAAGAGGGGTCGTACGTGTTCTCCGTCAGTGGGCAGCTACGGGACGTCAGCTCCTGAGGAGGGAAGAGGGGTGGTGGGAAGGAGCTGACAAGTTGAATACCCAGTACTTGTCGGCGTGCCGGTGCTCGATGAACCGGCGCGCGTCATGTCGGGAGTTACGGTAGAGTGCGGCGACGCCCGAGGCGGGGTAGCCCATGATTATTATGCGATCCGTTCTGCACACTTTCGATTCAGTTCTGGGGTAATGCATGCGGCCTTGCTAGGGGCGTACAGGTAAACTAGGTCCAGGTCGACATTCAGCTCCTTGTCCTTGAAGCGCGCCTTGCCTCCCGAAACTGCAGCAACGTAAGCCCAGGCAATCAGTCCAAACCAAGTATGGCGCACCAATCTTCCTAGCAAACCCACTCATCCTTGCGTTCAGAATCCCAATTCTATCAAGCGGTTATAGGACAAGGGCAAATGTAGTGCGTAAGTAAGTGCAGCTCCTAACAAAAGGCGCCCAACGCCCAACGGCGCCGGTTACGTCATCGTCCCTCCTAGGGTCCTCGGCTCGGTCTTACCCCGACCGCCTCCACGCCGGCCCGATCGGTCGTCCCCATTCTCGGACAGCTGGAGGTCGCGCGCCCCAGGCCTAGGGCTATATAATGCCAGCAGTGCTGAAAGGGACGGGTGCGGTATACGATGGCGGACATTTGTGAGCCTACACCTAACGTGCCTGTCGGACAGCTGTTCTCCCTCAAGGGGCAGGTTGCCCTCGTCACTGGCGGAACGCGGGGTGCGCCTTCCCTTCTTTACGTCTGCAGCTGCTGCAAGATGCTGATGGTGTGCATATGCAGGGATCGGCGAAGCCTGCGCGCTTGCGCTGGCCCAAGCCGGTGCGGACATCTGCCTCGCGCAGCGGGATGTCACGCGGTTCAATGTGCGGGACGCGATCCGGGCCACGGGCGTGAAATGCGAGATTGTCCCCTGCGACCTGGTGGACCTGGGTGCGGTCAGGACGCTGTTCGAGCGGGCGCTGGAAGTGATGGGCGGGGAGATACATATCCTGTTTAATTGTGGGGGCATGCAGCATCGGGCGCCGGCGACGGAGTTTCCCGAGGAGAAGTGGGATGAGGTGCGTGGTTTCCTTATTGGGAGCAGCCTGAGTGCTGAGCTGATCATGAGGGATGACAGGTGATCGACGTCAATCTCAAATCGCTCTTCCTGCTCTCGCAAGCAGCGGGGCGGCACATGGTCCCCCGCCGCAGGGGCAAGATCATCAACATCGCCTCGCTTACGACGTTCATCGGGGGGGTCAACATCCCCGCGTACGCGTCGTCCAAAGGAGCGGTAGGGCAGCTCACAAAGGCGCTCAGCAACGAGTGGGCAAAGCATAATGTGCAGGTCAACGCCATCGCCCCGGGCTATATCGCTACGGAGATGTACGTCTTTCTTCCTTAACCTGGCTGCTTACGCGCGTGCTGAGGCGGAGAGGAACGCAGCAACGCCGATCTGCGCGCGGATGGAGACCAATACCGCCAGCTGACGGAGCGAATCCCCGCGGGGAGGTGGGGTTCGCCGGCCGACTTTGCGGGACCTACCGTGTTCCTCGCTAGCGCGGCCAGCCAGTACGTCTCCGGTGAGGTCATGGTTGTGGATGGGGTGAGTCTGATGCTATGAGCTTGGGATGAAGCTGATGTGGGGGTTAGGGCTTCTTGGGACGCTGAGGAATGAGTCTGCTGTGCGGTTGCCCGATGAGGGTGTGAGGTGCGGTGCGGTGAAAAGCTGCTGAAGCATATTCGGAGCGAAGATGCCGACGTGCCGACTTTCATGCATCACCAACTGTTCCATAGTAGGGTTGTAGACAACAAAGAAAGAGAGTTTGATGTCCCTGGAGACAGGCACGTCGCAATGACAGCACCGCGTAACCGTATGAAATCATTGTGTCCCCCGATGAAACACGGAAAAGGAAATAGTGTGCCCAACTAGTATAGTGACATCATCCCCGGCTGAGACACAGCGTTGTAATGCGGCCCGACCCTGTGCTACCTCGGCACCCCTCCCCTCGGCGATGGGGAGCAAGCGAGGACCTACAACATACGCAGCCAGCATGTCTCCCCTCCTCTCTCCGCTCTCTCCCACACGGCGATATGCACGACAAGGACCTCGTCGACGACCCGGACCCGCCGTGGTACACCCGCCAGGCCCTCGTCAGGAGCGCAGCGACATTCGCGACCGTCTGCCCGCTCCTCGCAGCGGTCGTCGCACCCCTCAGCATCCTCCTCGATATCCCTGCTCTCGCCGTGCGTCTTCCTGCTAGCACGCCCCTTCCCTGCTCCTAATGTTCAAGTGCAGGAAACATGGTACGTCGAGAACGGGCTCCCTTTGCCCGACCCGCCCGCCTCGCTTGTCCTCTCCGCACTCTCCCTCGCCCTCAGCATCCTGGCAGACGCCCTCCTCCTCGTTCGCTTCTCCGTCTGGGAGAAATACTGGCGGATAGCAACCCACGTCTCCGTCATCTGCTGGGTCGTAAAGTGGTTCGTGGGGCTCAGCAACCTCATCGTGTTCGGTATCCTGAGCAGGAACGCACCGCAGTTCTCGTATGACGAGGGGTTTTATTGCTCGTGAGACCTTCTCTCCATTGCCTGCTGCGCTCACTGACCGTGTGACAGAGTGCTCGCGTTCATCACCGCTTCCCTAGTCACAATCCTCCTCCTCTACGACTGGATCGTCACCTTCCTCCCCCTGGGGAACGGATGCTCCCGCAGCGTCAGAGGCCAAGGCAGACACTTCATGATCCACAACCTCTTCTTCACGCTCATCATCGGTGTGACGGCGGGGATAATGCTCCGGCTGGAAGGCTGGTCCTACCTGCAAAGCATCTACTGTGCGTCCCTCCCCCCTCCCCCCTCCATTCACTCATGACTCATACTCATGCGCACCCCAGTCAGCGTAGTCACATTCACCACGATCGGTTTCGGCGATTTCTACCCCAGCACAACCGCGAGCAGGATCGTCATGTTCCCCCTAGCCCTGCTGGGCATCGCCGAGCTCTCGGCGCTCATCGGCCTTCTGATCAACTTCTTCTCCTCAGTGAACAAGGACAAGCTCCACCGCTCGCGGCTCAAGTTCGAGCGGCAGCGCAGGCTCGCAGAGGAGGAACAGCATGATCCCCGCTCGTTGCAGGCGGAGATCGAGTTTCTGGAACAGCTGCACAGGAAGAGGAGCTGGCAGGATCATGCGATGGAGCTCGGGTGGAGCTTGAGCATGTTCCTCACGTTTTGGCTCGCGGGAGCAGTGATCTTCTCGAGGATTGAGGGCTGGGATTATGGCACGGGGTGCGTACACGTGATAGTGCAAAGGGCACCGTTGACCGTCTTTGCAGGCTGTATTTTGTCTATGTCTTCTTCTTTGCTATTGGGTATGGCGATGTCTGTGAGTGTCCCCTGTGTTCACCGACTGCTGAGGTGAACCGTTTTCCAGGCGTCCAAACTCCTGCTGGTAGGACCGTATTCGTCGTCTACGCCCTGCTTGCCGTGTAAGACCCTAACGCTCTCTCCTCCTATGCCCCAGGCTGACAGCTCACAGACCCGTCATGACCTCCTTCGCGGTGCAAACCGTCGCGGGCATCTTCTCGCGCCTCTCTGCGCACCGGATGGACGGACCGAGCACGGCAGACTCGTTCAAGGACCCGGACAAGTGGAAGCCGCCGGATGAGGAGACTGCCGAGGAGAAGGAGGAAGAGATCGTCTCCCATGCCGAGTATGTGAGCTGCATTCGCAAGGAGCTGGACAGGAAGTTTGGTCATGATGAGGATCATACCGATGCTGGCGGCAAGATGGAGGGACAGGGGGATGGCAAGGCACCTCGGAAAGGCCGTGAGCCGTCGCCGGGCTCCGAGACGGTAATGGGCGAAGTGGAGAAACATGAGGAGAAGGGCGCTGAACGTCTGTCGACCGAAGAGGATCGCCCACAAGAGAAGTCGACATCAAGAGACGAGGAGAAGATGGAGAAAGCCCAGGAACCGGATGTCGACGCCCAGTCCTCTCATACCGGAGCAGAGATGGAGGACGAGGACCGCAAGTGCACGGTACAACTCCTTGACACGGCGGCCGAGTTGGAGCGTCTTGCTCGGCGACTGCTGATCAACAACCTCCCGCGTGGATCATCTGCCCAGATATTGCTCAAGGCCGACTGGCACGTCCAGCTCCAGGAGATGCGCGCGGTGCTACATGAGGAAGCGGACGCGGCTGCTGGTCGGCAAGCCAAGCGGGAACAGGCGGGCGAGCCGACGAGAGACTTGAATGAAGAGCAGGAGAAGGCCATGCGCGAGCGGGTGGACAGAGAGGCAGAGGCCGTACTTCAGCCGCTTGGCGAGCGCGAGATGATGCAGGCCGTCAGGCGGTATCGCGAATGTTTCGCTACGATGCTGGTTCTCGGGAGTCGGCTTAGAAAGCTGCAGGTATGCTGCGGTGATGCCCATCACAGCGCCTTCTTGAACTCACATGGGGGCAGGGCCGAGAACAGTTCTTGTTCGAACGACGACAAGGCCTGGAGGATGAGTAATTATTCTGTTACCAGGGCCTAATGATGACCCGGACTTCGCGCGCATGTTTATAGGACTCAGACTTGCACACGCATTGCATCTGCACGAACAAGTGTATATATACATAACGCACGCTCAATGTTCACGTTTGCATACCTCTATCTAACCAAGATTGAACCTGAAACGTTGCCAAGAGTGAGGGGCATGCGGGGAAGTTAGGTTCCGGTCAGAAACCTGGGGTTGCTGGCACTCAGTCATCGTTCGAGGAAGCACATCTTCTCCACTTGATCGAACCCCATCTAAGGCGCAGTCTGCTTAGAAACTGCACAGTCTGCACAGTCTGCTTAGAATCTGCACAGTCTGCTTAGAAACTGCACAGTTCCCTCTCATGTGGTTGCACAGTATCTATACGGCTTTGAAAGCTTATCGCCGCCAATCGGGCTTGCATATGCGGACGAAGGCGGGTGTGGATTTTATGCGGCCTTAGCGTTCTCGACCAACCCTCTCTTCGCGCGCAGCGGTAGGATGTCCTTAAATACAGTGATATGCTCACAAATGCGACCCTTTGTCCCTTCCATTGACTCCCTCCTGTCGGCTGCTGTTGTCTAGCTGAAGTCAAGCGGTCTTGAATCCATTATGGCTAGATTCACCCCCGTGCCCTTGCCTGTCCTGGCGGAGCCCTTGGACATCGCTTCCCTCGATACAAAGTCGATCTCGAATGACTGGCTCTCCCGATTCTCAAGCGCTCTCAAGGCTGACTCTGAAGCGGAGTCTTCCATATCGAGTCTCTTCGTGACAACATGCGATCCGTGGTGGAAGGACCACCTGGCTCTGACTTGGGCTCAGCGGACGGCCCGTTCTGCCCCAAGCATTGACCAACTCTTCGGCAAGGCAATCGAACTACGGCATCCGGTGGACTTCGAGCTTGTGTTCTCCACTGCCATGCCAATGGGGCCTCACTTGAGCATTGTTCAAGCCATGTTCACGTTCATGACGAATGTTGCCAAATGCTCTGGGATCGTCAAGCTCGTTCCTGAAGACGGCATGTGGAAGGCCTGGGCGCTCTTCACCAAGATGGACGATGTTACTGGCTATGAACGTGATCTGGCCCGGTTGGATGTACCTGATAAGATCACCGACGTGCCCACGGAGGTGAACGTGCTGATATTCGGAGCGGGCCAAGCAGGCCGTGAGTATTAAACAGTTGAAGCGAAAGCACACATGCTGACCAAGGTCCTAGTCCAAGTTGCCGCCAACCTTCGCGCTCTAGGTCTGTCGACCCTTGTGGTAGAGAGAGGTGCTAGAGTGGGCGATCATTGGCGCGGCCGGTACGATTCGCTGCGACTGCATCTTTCCAAGTTCTACAGTAAGGGCTCCTCGGTCACTCCATACGTCGATGCTCAGGGTTTGCAGGTCAGTTGGCTTACCGCCCATGGCCGGAGGACTTTCCGTTCTATGCGAGCCTGTACGACATCGCGGATCGCTTGGAGGATTATTCTCGGACTACCCACTTGAACGTCCTAACCTCATCAAGGGCTATGCAAGCGGCATACGACGAAGTGGCACAAAAGTGGTCTGTTGATATCATGTCACACGACGGCGAGCTTCGGACCATCGAAGCGGGACAGGTCGTCTTTGCGACCGGCGTGAATGGTGCCATCCCCTCTGTGCCGTACATCACCGGAAAGGAAGACTACAAGGGCATGGCAATCCACTCCTCCATATACCGGGATGCGAGTGATTGGAAAGGCAAACGTGCGATCGTCATCGGAACCGCCTCTTCTGGTGCGTCGCACTCTCCGATCTCTTCATAAGCTCAAGTAGCCTAGGACACGATATCGCCCACGATTTGTGCACTGGAGGAGCCGAGGTCACGCTCATCCAGCGTACCCCGACTATGGTCCTCGCCCTCGAAGACGTGCAGGCGCTGTATGCTCGTACGCCAGTTCCCATCACTTGCCGCAGCACGGTCTCATTCCAGGACAGGTGTATTCCGAGCTGACGGGCCGCCACTCGAGGTCGCAGACATCATGTGGGAGTCGACGCCAATCCCGATCAGCCGGACGTTCAGCAAGATGACCCTCGGGAGCGATGCTGTCCTGTAAGACTACTGCCCCCACCGCCTTCCCGTTGCCGCACACTCACGCCCGTCCGCAGGGCGAAACATGAGGGTCTGCGGAAAGCTGGTTTCATGGTCGCTGAGACGGATCCCCTGCATGCCGTGTATAATAGAGGAGGTAGGCTGGGTGGTGGTAACCATACTCGATGGAGACTGACACCGTCGGGTAGGCGGTCACTACATCGACGTTGGCGCCTCAGCGCTGTAAGCTGCCCTAATTCCAGGTTTGCCCCAGGCGCTAATCCAGCTACGCAGCATCATAGACGGCAAGATCAAGATGAAAGCCGGTGTGCCGATCACGAGCTTCACGCCCACCGGGTTGTCCTTCGAGGACGGTACGACGCTGGATGCGGACGTGGTTGTGTTCGCGACGGGGTACAACCTGCAGAGCATGAGCGAGACGGCGCGGCAGATCGTGGGCGAGGAGATTGGGAGGAAGCTCAAGGATGTGTGGGGACTGGATGGGGAGAGTCATCTGAGGGGCATGCATAGGAATAGTGGCCGTAGGAGGAGTTCCTCGTCCCTTCGAGCGTGGGGTGCTGATTGGTTCCAGATCCGAGGCTGTGGTACGCCGGCGGCGACCTCGGCATGTCCCGGTACTGTGAGTCATCCAGCTGTATGCGCCTGTCCATGTTGACCGTTTCTGCAGATGCGAAGATCCTCGCCCTCCAAGTGCTCGCGACCGAGAAGGGGTTGCTCACTGACCGGCTGGAGGACTGAACGCGCAACGACAACAATCCACTGGGTTATTAGGGATACATAAGCTAACTAGAAATACAATACATGACCGGCCCTAAGTCATCCAGTTCTGCTGGACGTCGGTCTCTCCCTCATCCGTCTTGCCCTGGTGATCCCTCCTGCCCCAGGTGATCGGTCTCGCTTTCGTGATCGGTCCTCTGAACGTCGGTCTCAGCCCTCACCGTCTTACTCAATCGGTCCTATCCGAGGTGATCGGTCTCGCTCTCATCTGTCTTGCCCTGGTGATCAGTCCTGTCCAAGGTGATCGGTCTTGCTCGGCACACGACGGGGACTAACAGCTGGCGCTGGTCATCAAAACCCTCGGCGCATCCTGAGTAACGGTTTGGTATTTTCACGAGGCACTCTACGTACAACATGCATTGTGTACTGCACCCCACATTGTGCAAGAGCTCAGAGGACGTTTCCCATGATCATGATCTTTGTAAACTCCTGAACGCCGATCGTCCCGTCCTGCGTGCTTGTGAACAGCTCGAGCATCTGCTCGATCTACAGTGAGTGTCAGCCCGTCAGCGCTGCCTAACCGGAGCGGCCTTAGAGGAGCAGACGCACCTCGGCAGGGGACATCTTCTCGTTCAGCAGCTTAGCGGCCCGAGCCACGTCCGCAGCGCCGATCCTTCTCGTAATCGTCGGCGGGAGCTCCTTCTCTTTCCCCTTCCCCTTCCCTTGCCCTTGCCCTTGCGCGTTCCCATTCGCACCCTGCCACGTCTCCTCAAAGAACAACTCAAACGCCTCCCTCACCTCCCGCTTCTTCCTGCTCGACAAATCCGAATACGTGAGCTCGCTCAGCTCCTCCACTGGCGCGCGGCGCCCTTTGCCCTTGCCCTTGCCCTTCCCGGCGCGCTTGCTAGGCGTGGTCACTTCTTCGTATGTGGAGCCGGCGTCGGAGGCGGAGTATGACTCGGCTTGGGGCTCGGGCCGCCAGTCCTCCGAGGAAGTGAGGTCGCTCTCCTCCTCCCCCTCCCCCTCTTCTTGCCGGGCGAAGCCCCCTTCCTCTCCTTCTTCCAGCTCCTCCCCATCCTCACCGTCCTCCTCTTCTTCAGGAAGCTCCTCCCGCTGACCAATCAACACCGCACACACGGCCCTCCAATCCTCCCTGCTCACCCCCTGCTCCTCTCCTCCCCCTCCCTCGCCCCAGCCAGTAGCGGCCTCCCGGAACGTGGAAAGCACGTCGTCGTCGTCCGGCGGGAGGCGAAGGAGCTTTAGAGCGAGGGGGATGGAAGAGAGCGGGAGGTGGCTCGGTTTTTTTGCTGCTGCTGCGGGGGAGGAGGAGGGGAGGAACCCGCCCGCCTCGGGCGGCTCGTCGGGCAGGAAGCCTCCTGCGGAGGCAGGCTCCTCCCCCTCCTCGGCATAGAGCATGAACCCTCCTTCCGTGTCCTCCTGCGCCGGCTCTGGGTTCAGCCTGCGCCGCTTGCTCCGCCTCGGGCTCTCGCTCTCGTCCGCCGGAGCGGTGCGCGAGGAGGCTCGGGCGGCGCGGTCGAACGCGACGTCGATCTCTTCTCTCAGGTGTGGGGGCAGGGCGGTGAGGTCGTCCGTCTGGAGCTGTACCTCCTCCATGTCGTCGTCGTCGTCATCGTCATAGTTGTCCATTAATAGAAGGTTCAGTCACGAACACGTACTAGTTGTATGCTCCAAGTGTGGCCAGTGTCGCGTGGGCTAAGAATAGGCGGACCCTGTCGTGATTCTTCCGGGAAGATCACCGTGTCACACAACGCGGGCACCACACTCATCCTTTTCTCTCCTCGCTCCCTCACCGGCTCTGCACCTCGACTCGGTCGCCTTTCCCCCAACGCACTAGTACCTAGCTTATCGTACGTCCCCTGCACCCTCACCACATCACCCGCTGACGCAGCCCAGCACACCCTCCCACGTTCCTTAACAATGCTCTCCCTCTTTCTCTCCCTCCTCGCACCAGCAGCAGTCCTCGCAACCCCTTGCGTAGAGTTCGACTCAAACTTCAACCTATACGTCTTTGGTCTCAATGGAAAGGACGTAGGTCTTGGCGCGCAGAGCACATGGGCTAGTATGTCTTTCTTCGTTCATGCTGGAGATGGGTCGCTGACGTTGGGGCAGGCCCGACCGCTACCGCGCTCGCGACTTCTGGACGGCCGTGAGTACATCGCTGCACTGCGCTCCAACCTTGACTGATCACTGATTTCAGGCCATTCGATGGCACCAATACCCAAGTGCGCATATCAGTCGTGTATGTTCTTCCTATACTGACATAGTTCACCCCTTATCCAGTGCTTCCTGTCCCAGGTGAGCACCATCCCTATACATTCGTCAGTCCGATGCTAACCTCCTTCCTAGTACAACAACGCTATCTACATTCTCGGCGCCGACAATGCGAACCCCGCCAACGTCTACATCTACGACGCCACTGGCAACGCGTGGTCCATGTCCACAGTGACGACCGCGGGCGTCGACCCCTCCTCCCTCGTCTCGATCCTGGACCACGATACGAACGTGTTCTACGCTCTCTCGGGCGGGAACCTCTATCAGCTCGACTACAGCACCATCACCAATGCTGCCACCGGGCCAACCGCGTGGGAGGTCGTCGAGGCGCCTAACTTCCAGACGACAGGGTACAAGCCAGTCATGGCCCTCGCGCAGAATCATATTCACTTCCTGGACGTGCCGGGGAACACTGCCGGCGAGGCAAACATCTTTGTCATCCACTGTGCGTATTCTACCATCATAGAAAGTTCATGTCATACTCAGAGGGCGCAGTCTCCTACTTCCAGCCAGCGGTACAGAGCTACCCCGCCGCCAGCGGGGCGACATTCCCCGAGACCCACGGGCAGACCGCCTCCTTCTTCGACCCGAACGACCAAGTCCAGGAGCAGTTTGCATTCGTTCCCGATGACAACTCTGCGGTCTACATCGTCAATGTCGAGGTATGCTTGCGCTCTCCCGCATTCCATACTGTGTCACTGAGCTTGCCTAGAACAACTCTACGATTCCCCTCACCGGGCCGACGGACACGACGGCCTCGACGTTCGCCGCCTCCGCAGCCGCGCTTGTCCAGCTCACCTCGGCAGGCTCCATCTACTACATGCCGTTCGACCAGACGAACCCCTCCGCCGCGGTCGCCTGGACGCCCATCACAGGCTTCGCAAACGGCACGGCCACGAGCGGCTCGAGCTCCAGCACCACTGCGGGCTCAGCGGTCGGGACGGCCACCGCAGCCGGCGGAGGTGGCTCGTCCACCAGCGCGAGCGCGAGCACAGCCAACCCCTCAGCGGGCAGTGCGCGCGGCGCTGCTACCGGCCTGAGGATCGGGAGGGAGACCGTGTTCGCCTTGGGCGCTGTGGCGCTCGCGGCGTGCCTCTTCCTCTGAGCTGAGCTGAAAATGGCGCGATGCACGATGCGCGATTGGGCAGGGACTAGTTACAGGATACATCCGGACAATGTCTTTTCACTTTCCCCCTTTTCTTTTATCCACGAGTTTATATCGGTGCACGGACTTGCAGCGTGCGTACGCTGACACTATGCTACAATTTCACAACTTCGGAATTGCACGATTCTATTCCGTGTTCAGCTTCTCCGCAGAGAGATTCCGACCGCGATGACGTGCGCCTGGAATGAGGACCCTGGCCAGCACCCGACCCTGTTTCTTTCATCAACCTCGGACCTACAAAGTCTGTGTCCAGAAATGGCATGATACGCCCGGCCCTTGCCAACAGTGTTCGGAAAATCATGCCTCGCAGGATCTCGCACCTCCTGCTCGACTTCGATTGCACGATCACAACAGAGGACACGCTCCACCTTATCGCCTCCGCGGCGTACACGCGCCATTCCCTTTGCAAGACGGGGGGTGTGGCGACCCCACCTGATGTGCCCCTCCTCGCAGCAGACGGGTACCTATCATGGGCCGACTTTGGCGAGGCGTACATGGCCGATTTCGATGCTCACACCGAGCGGTTCGGCCCACGGGACACGCTCGATAGGGAGCGGGAGTACCTCGCTTCCCTCAAGCGCGTAGAACAGGCTTCCGTCAGGCGCGTAGAGCGTTCGGGCCTGTTTTGCGGGGTAACGGAGGACGAGATCCGCAAGCAGGCGCGGTTCGTGAAGCTCCGCCAGCCTGAGGCGCTCAAGCTGTTGATGGAAAAGGCCCTGAAGAGAGGGACAACGCTCGGGGTTATCTCGGTTACTTGGTCCACTGTCTTTGTCAAGGCGGCGCTCAAGAGGTTTTTGGATGAGGATGTCCTGGGGCAGATCAGGGTCTGTGCGAACGAGGTGGTCATGGGCGAAGATGGTACTGGCACCGGAGCGCTGACGAAGGAGGACGGCGATGGCATCGCCACCGGCGCCGACAAGCTGCGGATGCTATGCGACATAACTGGTCGAAGACCGGGCGAAGCCGGTGGGCAGACCGACGGGATGGTGGTTTACGTTGGAGACAGCACCACGGACTTCCCTTCCCTGCTTGAGGCAGACATCGGTATCGTGGTGGACGACAACAGGTCTCTGACGGAAACTTGTGAACGGCTCGGCATCCCCATGGAGCAAGGCCTCGCTGCAGCCACGCCGAGACAAGAGGGGAGGAAGCTGTACATGATCAGTGACTGGAGGGAGCTGATGCCGTTGATCGAAGGACAATAGTCTGCGACTCGATGAATGCTGTGGATTGACACGCGTTCCGACTTGTACCCTTAAATTATACCATCCAAACTTACAATTGAAAGCAACAAACCCATCCTCTATACACGCTGCTCCATGTGGTCCTTCTCTGCCTTTTCTCCATCAGAAGCGTTGTCAGCGTTGAGATCGCCGTGCTGCTTGAACTGTTCGGGGAGTTGAACGTTAGGGCCGTCGAGTAGAGTGCTGAGCTCCTCCAGGGTAGGCCCCTTGGTCTCGGGGTAGACGAAGATACTGCCAAACGGATAAGCATGCGTCCAAGACCGGAAGACCGTTCAAGACGTACATGATGGTGAGCTCGCATGCGAGCCATACTACATAAACGATGTAGAACTTCCAGGAGATGTTGGCCAGACCGATAGGGTTGATAAACTGGTTGAAGGCAGAACCGGCACGAGAGAAGGTCTGCGTGATCGCAACACCCTTCGCACGACTCATGAAGGGATAGATCTCGATGATGAAGATGTAGGTAAGAGGCATCATGGTGTTGTAGAAGGCGTAGTAGATGAATATCATCGCGACAACAGCTCCGGCAGCGGCGTTGTTGGCAGCGTTGTTGGCGAAGACACCTGAAGCGGCCGTCCATGCTGCGAAGACGAGGAACATTCCAGTATATGAGATGAGGTACTGAGTCCGGCGTCCAATCAGATGAGTGACGAAAGCACCGCTGACACCAGTAACAAGGTTCCAGCATTGTAGCCCCAGATTGATCACGTTTTGTTCGCGCTTGGCTGTGATGCCGACCGTAGCGAGCACCTTGGCCAAGTAGTAGGAGACGAGGCCATTGCCAGACCACTGGGAGAACAGACCAACACACGCGGCGATAAAGACACGCTTGCGGTTTCCAGGGGTCTTGAGCAGGTCAATCCAGGCGCCCTTCTTGCTTTCGACCTCTTGCCTGATATACTGTTTGATCTCGGCGAACTCGGCGGCCACGAACTCACTATCACGGTCGCCCTCCGCATGGTATTTGACCAGGATCTCGAATGCCTCATCTTCCCGACCCTTTGCGACGAGCCAGCGAGGGGATTCGGGGATGAACCAGATGAAAATGAGCTGGAGGAAGGAGGGTCCGAACTGGAGAAGAGATGGAAGTCGCCAGCTCCAATCGTTCGTCCAAGAGAACGTTCCGAGAGTGACTCCCGCAGCGATGATGGAGCCAGCGTACCAGGACTCGTTGAAGAGACCGGTCAGAACGCCACGCTCCTTGGGATATGCCAGTTCGGAAATGAGCTGGGATGCTCCACCAATGGCGAAAGGAATGCCAGCACCTAGGAAAAGACGGGAGGCCAGGAACATGCCGACTAGACACAGGTCTCAGTTATATCCGACTATCATAGACTACGTCCACTTACTGTTAACGGAAGCGGTCTGCAGAATAACACCGATGAGGATGATGATGGAGCCGACGACGATGGAGGGCTTGCGACCCAGGCGATCATTGCACATTGGTACAAGGGGAAGAGCGATTACAGCGCCGATGGAAAATGCAGCGGTGATCACACCCAGAATCGCGCCTTGAGGGTTATTGAAATAATCTAGCCAGGGCTGAACAGCTTGCAGACCGTTAAGAACGGATCCATCGTATCCAGAGGTCATCTCCACACCAAGGGCGGCGGGAACTAGGCAGAGGTATAGCATCCGCAGATTGCGCTTCTCGTACCATGGCGTGTGGTCGAGTGAGAGAAGTTGGTTGATGTGGGATTGCTCAGCGAGCCTCTGAGCGACGTTGTTGGTAGCCATGGTGGTCACCGATAACGCTATGAGCAGACTGGTGGAGGCCGGTTGTTACTTCTTCGGGAAACTGCACGAAGAGAAGCAATGGAACCCCAAGCACCAAAGTCTCCCAGCTTATATGCCGCACCGGGGCTCGGCGCCAAGTCCGGGCCCCCGCTCCGTTCTCCACTTCTGCATGCTGGTCCTCTCGATGAGCGGCTAAATAGCATCGGCTTCGGATAGTTGCCTATTTGGGTAGCATGGTCCGGTCAGAGTGCAAGTCGCACGTAGCTGGGATGCCAAGTGGATGCAAGTTACAGATTGGACATAAGCTGCGACAAGAATCAATTGACTTTGAGGCCGGTGGCGCTTGCTTTTCAAGCCTAAATTCATTTCGCTTAGCAGTCGGAACCGGCCGGCACGTCGGAGTTACCATAAGGGGTAGTCGGGCCAAGCGCGACTGACGAAAAGTGAGAACCCGAGCCCACCGACAAGCAAACTCACCGTATTTACGCCGCTGCAAGTGTTCATACCGTGCTATGTATTTATCGCACCCCACAGCTTCGTCGTCGTCACTTGTGCGTTCCCGATCGCTCGACATTGGCAATCACCTCGATTGTTCTCTCCCGTGGAAGGAAATCTCAACATCACCTGTGGCAATCCTGGCGCTTTGGCTACGACCGGTGTAGCTGTGGCATGCCAGCATAGGCCTGTGGTGGGAGCGAACTTGCATGCTATCCCACGTGTTCTTCATGAGAATTGAGTGAGCTCCGTAAAGAAACGATCGGCTAGCTCCATGTCGAGTTGCTCTTCTTTGCGCTGCCCCTCTTTGGAAGATGATCAAGATGCAGGGAAGGACAACATAAGTGCAGGAATCCAAGCAAGGGCTCGGCGGCGAAGTCCTTCAGGAGGGGTGATATGCAGCGTGGGCCAAGGTTGCCTTGGTTCCAAGCAATCCGTCTCCATTCGGTATTCCGGCACTTCAAATCAACGCTTGCGCACCACGTACCGCTGGGGGATTACTCCACGAGAGGCTATCGCTTTCAGGGTGGAACAAGCATCGCTAACTTTTACCCGACCTCTTACTCACTGAGATCGATGTCCTGGCTTGGCTTCGGGTAAGGTAATACGCGCCTGGCGCTCAGCATCTTCGCGAACGGGTGATTGCCCACCCAGCCTATTACTTGGTCAGGCTTTCAGGTGGCCGTTAGGCCGAGTCTGCGACGTATCCGTTGGCCAAGTTCGGTGTGATCTGCTCTCCGCGACGGAGTGGATGCCCCCCCCAGATATCTTTTTGCTCAACTTGTTGCGCGAACCTGTCAAAGCTCAGATAAAGACGATTCGTGAACAGCGAACATGCAATGAGCTAAATGATATAGGCAGCGCTGGATCGTATGAAGATGGACGAACATGAGAACGTTACCAGATTCCATCCAAGTCACGTACCCCGGTATTTTGATCCCGGGAAAGGATATGCGACGCGGACCAACCATACCACCCATATTTCCGACCTCGAGGATCGTCTTGCCTTCCCGGCGCACAGCACCCAACGACGAGGACTGTGTTTCCAATCCAGTTATCGGATATCCAATGGCCTCGCAATGACCGTCTTCAGGATTTATACTCAACCGTCCTCCTTGTCTCCTAGTGCTCTTCTTGGTCCCTTTCGTGCAGAATGGAGGAAGGCTCGTCGACGATTCATGGCAGACAGGAAGGCAACGTCCTTAGAGGGATGAAGGATATCGCCTTTGGCAGCGTGCGTAACTATATCTACAGCACCGTGGCTTCCTTCTGCTTATGGAATGTGATCTTAGGCCGCAGGCATGGTATCGAAAGTTTTCGAGCACCCTTTCGACCTCTGCAAAGTCAGGCTCCAATCCCAAGTCCTGGATGAGAAACCTACGTTCAAGGGGCCAATTGACTGCCTCTACAAAACTTATGCGAACGAAGGCATCCGTGGGTTGTATCGAGTGCGTCATGTCAGTGTGCATTCATGAGGACCGCAGTCTGACGAGCAATGCAGGGGCTACCAGCTCCCATCGTTGGCGCCATGGCTGAGAACGCCGTTCTCTTTCTTGCGAATGGCCAACTGCAGGACCTCGTCAGAATGGTCTATGGTCTGCCTATATACGAGCGGACGTCGGATGGCTCGATACGCCCTACTCAGTTGTCACTCGGACAGGTTGCCATGGCTGCTGCAGGTGCAGGTGCTATCACCAGCTTCGTCTTGTGAGCATCACGTCGTCACATAAATGAACCTGGTCTGAGCCCCGTGTAGAACCCCAATCGAGCTCGTCAAGTGCCGAATGCAAGTCCAGATGCTGGCCGCCGAAACTCGCTCCGTCGCTGCATTACAAGCTGCTCTTCCAGGGATCGGTGCTGCGACCGTGGCCCACCGTCCAACGTTCCGCGAGCTGCAGGGTCCATTTTCCATCGTCGCATCAGTTGTGCGTACAGAGGGACTACGTGGTCTTTGGCTAGGCCAGACTGGAACCCTGCTTCGTGAGACTGGCGGCGCTTCTGCTTGGTTCGGGGCGAATGAGGCGGTCTCTCGTTTCATTCTTCGGAGGCGGGCGAAGCAGATGGGCCGCGACCCTTCCGAAATGTCAAAACGAGATCTCAAGTCTTGGGAATCCGTCGTCGCGGGTGCATGCGCAGGGGTGTCGTACAACACTGTGCTCTATCCAGCCGATTCGGTCAAGTCTGCGATTCAGACCGAGGAGGAGCTGCGCCCACGTGGTTCTTCTGCTCCACGGCCAACCTTCATAGGCACCTTCCGCGCAATCTACGCCGCTCAAGGCATTCGCGGCTTGTACGCCGGCCTGGGCATTACCGTTGCACGTTCGGCCCCGAGCTCCGGGATGATCTTTCTCATCTATGACACTTTGGTGAAGCGGTTCGGTTGACGGCGTTTGAGACGACGCAAAACATCATGACGACGAATCATAGACATGCGTGTAGTATTTATGTATGCAGCAGCACATACCCCCATAGATCAATATCATCTTGCAACTGTTGGATCGTGCTTGTGCCCTGCATTTGACGAACGAGACAGGGTTTGCCCGCAATCAGGGACGTGTCCCAAAGCGGGGTCAGGGACCAACAGCATCGCCCTTCCCGCACTTCTTGCTCTCGTCTTTGCTGGAGCTCTTCAGTATCTAACACGACACTATGCCTCCCAAAGCAGCTGTACCCGCCGACCGACCGCCGATCGCGCCCTACCAGGTGCCGCAGGGTCCTGGTGCCCTACGCATGTTCCTCTTCACGCTGCTCACTGTCGTGGCGAGCACTGCGTTCCAGATCGTCCGCTCCGGTGCGACGATCGCCGACGTGCCGCATTTCTTCAGCCGAGAAGGGGCGATCGCCGAGCTCTGGCAGACTGGGAGTAATGCTTGTATGCTCTCTTAATTGTGTTGTCGTCCCCGAGAACTGAACTCCTGGTGCTCAGCGACCGTAACGTTGTATGGCTCCGAGCTGTCGACCTGCACACAGCGGGTGGAGCTCATCTTGAAGGAGAAGGACGTCCCTTACATTTTCATTCCGATCAATATGAAGGAAAAGGAGCAGAAGTCGGAGGCTCATATTGCTAGGCAGCCGTTCGGCCAAGTGCCAGCGTTGGTGGTGCGTTGTACTCGTGTGTTTGTGTGCGTTGCCGTGCTGATCGGCTTTCACAGGATGGTTCCATGCAACTCTATGGTATGAGGCTCTTGAGTGGTTTCTCAGAAGGGAAGTCTCATGATATTGCTAGAATCCCGCGCCATCGGTCGGTACATCGCCGCCTCCTATCCCTTCCGGGGCGTCCAGCTTTACCCCACGTCCAACCTCACTCGCATGGCATGGACGGAGCAAGCTGTCAGCGTCGAGATGTCCGATTTCGATCCCGTTTTGTCTGGCCTACTCTCCGAGATGATCTACAAAAGGTGCGTGGGCTTGAGGAGGATAGCAGGGCTGTGGCTAATCACGTCTTTTTCGCGCGAACAGTAGCAGGCCGGACATGAAGCGTGTGCAATACCTCAAAGATCAGCTGAAGGTCAAGATGGAAGGGTATGAGAGGATATTGAGCAAGCAGAAGTATCTCGCTGGCGACGTCAGTTGTAGTCACGGCTTTCGCAGTGCAAACGCTGAATTAGGCTACTCCTAGGCTCTGACGATCGCCGACTTGTTCCACCTGCCGGTCGGCACTTCCGCAATGAAGAAGGTGAGGCTCCTAGGCTCAGATGTTGGGCCCTCAATTTACATTGGTTGTTAGCTCGACCTCATCTGGTATGATGGCTTCCCCAGTGTGGAAAGGTATGAAGTCCGATGTTTTCATATATGACAAAGTGCTCAACGTCCTGCCTTTGCAGATGGTGGAAAGACATCTCGAGCCGGCCTGCGTGGAAGGAGATTGAGAGCCGATCATGAAACGGCTAGAATGTCGGAAGGCAAGGATCTGGTGGGCACAAGCTTGATCGATGCTATAAGTAGAATGAGACTAGTATTCCAGATTCAGTGTAAGAGCGCTATCAGAAGGGCCCTGATTAGTGGTGTTGGAATCAGGAGGACTGGTTGGTGCTATGGAATGCCGTTGAAAGTTTCAAGGAGCCACCGAACACGCCGAACGAAGAGTGAGGCTTGCCAAGAAGTCGCGAAGTGAAGAATCCCCATGCCAACGAGATCACCCTGAAAATGCGCGCCTGGACAGGCCGGATCAGCGTTCCAACACATTGTCAGGGACCATCTCCGCCACCCAATCACTGGAACAAGATGGGGGCGCGGGGGGACAAACCACCCTTAATTCGACCATTCAATACGCATGGATGTTAGTGCAATGATGATGCGCTCATCAAGCCTGATGAGCTTGGCTCAAAACCGGTTTGGACCCACCCCTTCTTCTCCTCATTCCTTTTCCTCAGTACTTCTTGTCCGCTCCCCCTCCCTTCAGACATCAGTTCCTCCTCCCTCCGGTCCTTCCTACCCTTCGTTCCCCACTCTCCCTCAGGCGCCAGCCTAGTCCCTCCTTTGTTTACAGCACATTCATTATTCCAGTCCCTTCGTTTCCATCAATCTGACGACTCCAAATCTCGCCAACCAGCTCACGCAAGTCAACAACCATGCGTTTCTCGACCTTTGCATCTTTTTCCGTCCTCGTCCTGAGCGCGTCGGCCGCGTTCCACTCCTCCCTCTTTCACAGCGGTGCCCGGGGCATTGCCAACCATAGGCGTCATCACACTAAGCAAGCGCGCCAGCTTGAGAAGCGCTCTCCCGAGCCTGGACCTCAGAATCCCAACGCAAAGCGAATACGCAAGAAGAGGTGCTCACGTGCGTCCAACTCGACCGCCCCTACTACCCCTGGTGCCGGTAATACCGCAGACGAGCCCTCGGTTGGCTCAAACGGTGACAGTAGCAGCTCGGCAAGTTCTGGTGGAGCAGGATTCGGTGCTTCGTACGGCATCAGCGATGGTACTCTTGTCATCAACCAGTGAGCACCCTGTTTGCGTGGTGTCGTGGATTTGTGACTCATTCAGGTTGCAGGGTTGCACTTGGCTTCCTTCCTGATTTCACCCAAACGTCAATCAGTGACATGAATGCTGCGCTGCCGGCTCCAATGCCGGTCGTCGGCGATTACATTTCTGTCGGCCCGGATGACCTGTCCATGGGCAACCTGCAGTGGCACAAGGCGGATCTCCTGGCGCAGAGCACCAAGCCCGTCTACATGGCCACCATCATGCCCAACTCGCTCGACTCCTGGGACTCGAACCAGGCCGACGCTGTTGCTGAAGCCATGGCAGACCTCAATGCGAACGGGGTGCCTACCTGGGTCCGCTTCGCGTACGAGATGAACGGCTGCCCTGCGTGGAACAACTGGGGCTGCGACCCCGACGGCTTCAAGACCGCATGGGGCACCATGGCTACCAGCCTGAGGGCGAAAGCGCCCCAAGCCAAGATGTTCTGGGCGCCGAACGTCGACGGCAGCAACAATGGCAACGGGAATTACGCTGACTACTGGCCAGAAGATGACACTGTCGACATAGTCGGCCTCAGCTTCTACTCCTTCGGCGATGACCAGACCCAGAACACAATGCCTGGTGCCGACCTCTTCTCGTCCATGGCCTCACCATTCTACAACACCTACGCCGAGGGCAAGGGCAAGGCGTTTGCACTCGCCGAAACATCCGCGCCCTACCACTATTACTCTGGCACCACCACTCCGGCCCCTGGCGGTGCTTCGGAGTACGACATCAAATCCCAGTGGCTGAACGAGCTCGTTGGCTCCGCCACTCATTCCATGTATCCAAAGATGATCGCTGCCATATGGTTCAATTACCTCAAGGATGAGCGTGACGAGACGCTGGACTTCCGTGCCATCCTAGGCAACTCGCAGATTGCTGGTGCGGTCAATGCGTTGATGTAGTCTTTCCTTGTGTTTCCTTTCAGACTCGCGACACACTGGTGATCGCTACTCGCTCTCCCTCCGTCGCTAGTCATCTCCAGTTCAAACGGGGGTTGATCTCCCGCATCATGCCTGGCTTTGAAGCCAGGATGGAGCACACTGTAGCAGCGCAGTGCACTTTTTTCACAGTCTTCCTGCTTAGACTGTACTGTATCTAAACGAAGAACCGCCTGGCGTGGAATAGAAACAATCACGATGAAGCTAAAAAATCTCGCATCATGCGGCGTGTTATGAGGTTACAGGATGAGTACAAATCCAATGTGAAACCCCCGACGATGAAAAATCGCGGATCGGTGGCTCGAGGTCGGGAGATTCCTAGGCTACCACTCGACTTCGCCTGACTTTCGCACCGCGTGGGTACGTGCCATTCCGCTCTAGCTGATATGACTTCTGCAATCCCTTGATACTGCTCACGATTTCGGCTGTCAAGCATGCTACATGAGAGTCCGCATAGCGAAACGCAAACTCGAGAATACGCACCCGCTTCCTTAACATTCTCTGCCTCCAGCTCGTACCGCTTCTCTACGTTATCCTTTAGCACAACCAGCTTCACAGTCTGCGGCACCTTTCTGCTCTGTTTGCAGGAAATGACGGCCGTGATATGATGGGATGATGTCTTGGAGCTACCTGCGAAGGCACGTATAGTGTTGGAAGGGAGGATCTAGAAGACATGGGTGAGCTCAAACCATGACAGTATATGAGACGACGTGCATGGATATAATGCCCATCAATAGCCAAAGTCCTCTCATGCCGTCCCAATACCGGCATCTTTCGATGTACGTTGAATTTCTGGACATCTGTATTAGTCCTGAGACAGTTGACTAAGTATGGTGCGCGTGCCTTGTAACCAGTTTCGACAGTTCCCTTGACATCGTTCGTGTCTGCCATAGTATGATAGATCGATGCTGGTGGAGCCTCAGAATTCGTACATATTCCAACGAAAATTGTACTTGCCGTTGGGATCCGTAGTCTTCCACCGCTGTGCCAAGAAACCGTTCTCCTGAAGGTAGGTCCGGGAAACCAGTACAAGACTATGCTTGCCTTCCAGGCTGGCCACTGTTCGGTCCAGCGGGATGGCAATGGTCATGTCTGATGTCATCAAGCCCCATTCTTTGGAGTTTGGAAGTCGACGTTTCCTGCAGACTGCGTCCAAAACATCGGCAAGATAGGTATCGCTCGTCCTGTAACTTGCCATCAATATCCTTCCAAAGAAAGACGCACTCCTCTTACGTGTGTATAGTTGTCGAAAAGTGCGGAGCGTCAGGAGCAGCCATCCTAACACGGAGGAAGATTGGAGGTCCGACCAAGCCAGACAGGCCAGCTGTGTTCGCTAAGGCGGTGATGCCGGATGACGTTATCACCGACGTGCCAGGTTTTGACTCGGGTACATTCAGACCACCGATAGTGTTCTGACGCCTGGTTGCTGTAAGGCGAGATGGCCGCCGAACAATGGCAGCGTTATCGACTTCATTCTGCTTGACTGGTAGAATATGTTGTCAGCATAGCTTTAGGAATGCGGAATGACACTGACCTTGATCTTCCGTGGCTTCGCAGACCGCGTACGAATCAAACGAGAATTTGGAGATGGGCCGGGAACGGTCCAGGGCTGTCGGAAGGGTCAGAATTGCTTGAGCTTGAGTCAGCTCCGTTACGTACCGGGGAAATCCTCATCCGGCTCTCCGTCCTCCTCGACCATTCGCAGACACCATCCTATAGTAGTAAGGCGAGTCTCCCTCTCTTTGTCCCCGCTAACACTCCTCCCCTCTGGCAACAAGCCTTCGTCCAAGCGAGGCTCCAATCCTTGGTCCCAGTACGTCCACAAAGCAAAGCCAATGACTTCCTCTACGCTAGCGTCCTTCCGCACTGTGACTTGCACAGGGTGGTCGCTGTTCTGACGCGAATGAGGGAAATACAACGCCAATGTCGTGGAGCTTGGCTCAGCTCGTCCTGAAACGGCTGCGTATAAATCCGTGAAAGGATTGTCCGACGGCATGAATTGGGAAGCGAGCTGAGCCGTCAAGGCCGACTTCAACGAAATGATTGGAATGGCACGCTTTGCGAAGGAGTATTCCGTGGCCAGTGACGGCTTTGATTTGAGTCGGTCTGAGTCGGAGGGTTCCTGTACCTCACCCTGCTCGGGTAGCGCGACCGGCTTTCCTCGACCGATGCCTGCCATTGACAAAGGTCGTGGCAAGGGGGACAGCACTTCGCCACTTCGTATGGACTTCTCTGAAGCACTGCTGACCATGACACTGGGTACGACATCCTGAGGGCTGGAAGGTTGGCCGGAGTCGAAGAAGGATTCTTCTGGTGGAGAGCCCATCTTTCCAAGGATAGCGTCCTCTGGTTCAAGGTTTTTAGCCGCACGCTGCTCATCAAACCGATTTTCTGTCACTGGACTGAGTCGACTGCGATTAACTAGCTGTCCCACAACTTGAAGATGCGCAGAACCACCTGCAAAAGCCGAGGACTGGGATGTCGACAAAACAGACTGCATGGACGGTTGCGAAGGAATGGACAGCTCGTCGGACGGGATTGAAGTAGGGATCGGACGATCCTCGGAATCCCTACGGACACGATCAGACCACGTCGCAGCGCTGTCCTGTATCCAGGTACACTTACGCTCTAAGCAAATCCGGAGGATCGAATTCATCATCGTGTTGGCCAGTGCGGATGTCGTCATGATCAGGGGCATCGGTTGAAGCCACCCTGAATTCATCCTCATCCTCATCCTCGTCCTCCTCGTCCTCAGCGTCCACATCCTCGTCGGATATTGCTGGGCTGTCCACAGTCGCGGCGCTCTTTGGTGTCTCGATTTCGTCCACAGTCTGTTTGCTAGAAGTCGCCATTGACGGCGTGAGGGGGGATGTGACTGGCTGAGGTTGTGATGCGGTTGCTGGAGGACGACTGGGAGGAATACGTTGTCGCATTCGCTCTCGTCGACGAGCTTCCATCTCCGCCGCACGGGCAAACATGGGTGCATGGAAAGATCCAGGGAGTCCAGGGAGTCCGGCCGGTGCTAGGCTCGGAATATTGGGGGGTAGGGCCCCAATGCCGTTTGTTGCGGGCAGTCCTGGAGATCCCGAGACAGGATTAGAGATCTGAGGTCGACCAGTGTCATTGCTGAAACGCGTGAGTGCTGTACCGGCAGAACCTCGACGTCTTGGTGTGGCTTGAGGAAGCTTATCGCTTCCATCGGGAGATGTTGAGACACCGGCGAGAGCATTGTTTGTCCCGGTATCCGGTGCGGAGGGAGTTGGTGCGCTGTCAGACCGCACACGGGCTGCTTGCGAAGCGACCGACGTACTGGAGTCGGTCGGGTCCAGCCCAGGGACCCGGTTGCGAGGCGTGTTTGACGCATATTTACCGGAAACACGCATGCCCGCACCTCCAGTTCGAGACCCACCATAGATCGTCTCCGAATACTTGAGACCTGTCGCGCCGAAGTTAGGTCCATCGCTGATGACGGTCGAGGAGGGCGTCGTCGTCGACAGGCTGCTACCATTGGCGAGACTCGGGTCAATTGCAGCGAGCTTGGGGCTTGCCGGCACCCTCAACTCTGGCCAAATCTCAGGATCATCAAGACCAGTTGCGACGACAAGTGGGTTCGCGCAGTGCTTCTGGGAGATGGAGATGATGCGTGGGCCGTATGGATCATCGACATGACGAAGGTAGTTGAGCCGCAAGTTATGAATCACATAGCTGCTCATTACATCAGTCAAATGTTGGATGAACATCTTTATAAGGCAATGGGCACATACTCTGGGTCGCTGATGAGGGACATTCGAGCGAGCGGTGATGGCGTTGAGGCGTGGTCATGGGAGAGGACTTGAATTGTTGGCAATCACGCGCACACGCGTCTGTCCCGATTAGACCTTTAGCGGCTGTGCTTTATCTCACGGCGAGACCCTGACAAGGAAGCTGCCCAATGACGCATTACGGAATGAAACTCGCTTATCGTCCCGCATTCCCTTTTCTTGTCAAGTCCCACCCACACAAATACCCGATTCGAACCCCCCTCCATCTCTTCTTCTACTTCTATCTAGCCATCAATCCTCCATTGCGCAATATGTCCGAATTCCCGCACTATCAGCAGCCATCCTCGCTGCCCTCAAATTACGCTCTTATGAGCCATTTCAATCCCGAACTCGACCCGGACGAGCTGGAGGCCGAATTGGAGGAAGAGAACGGAAGCCTGCCAGAGGAATCGTCCCAAGGAATCTCAATCCAACAAAACATCGATCCCACCATTGCGGGCCCCTTTGGACCAGTGTCATATGCCATCAAGCGCAGGAGAACGATGTCCGCTGTTCCCACCACCGCCAACCGACCCAACAGGCAAACTTTGTCACCCCTCCCCGGTACTCCAGCCTTTATGCCTGAATCTGTGTTTGTCGACGAGCGCGCTCCTCTACTGCGGTCTGAGACTGCTGAGCGGCTGGACAAAGAGGAGGGACCGAAATCCTTCTGGTACCACTTTGGCATAGAGCTCAAGGTCCTTTGTCGGTACTCTTTCCCAATTCTTGCGTTCGTAATGTAGCACTTTTCTCAAACCGTGGCGACTTATCCTTCGTGAAGATCCCAGGTGCTGGAGTACTCGCTCATCGTAGCCTCCGTTATTTCGATTGGTCATATCGGCACTGATGCGCTTGCTGGGAGTACACTCGGCAACATGACAGGCAGCGTGACAGGCTATTCAATCGCGCTCGGCTTCATATGCGCGCTCGACACATTGCTTCCCGCCGCCTGGACATCTGATGATCCCCGTATGGTCGGATTATGGACTCAGCGCATGGTGGTTCTCATGTCAATTCTTCTCGTGGTAAGGATGACTTGTAACATCTCTTTGCGATGGAACTGACGTTTGGCACAGCCTATGTTTGTAATCTGGTTTAACACTGAATCGGTAACCACAACATCGCGTGCTGTCTCTGAGATGCTGACAGGACCCAGATTCTTCTTTTGCTGCATCAAGATCCCGAGGTAGCCCGTTATGCGGGCCTCTATCTAAAATACGCAAGTGTTGGCTTGCCGGCATACACCTACAACGCAATCGCGAAAAGATACTTTCAGAGCCAAGGCGAGTGACACATTCCATGCAGGACAATTAGCTAATACGGCCATGTAGGGCTCATGCATGTCGTACGTTGTTCTCCCCATCCATGACCTACCGGATAACCGATATTCTGACAGCCTACGGTGGCGACCGCTATCGTCGCTCCCCTGAATCTGTTCCTTAACTGGCTGTTAGGTTGGATACCTTTCCCTCATGTTGAAGCCGATCGTCTGAGAATCATTATTCAGTATGGGGCCCCGATCCTGTGAGGTTGGGCTTCAAAGGCGCCCCTCTTGCCACCGCCTTCAGCTTCAACCTCATGGCACGTCCTCATACATGTCTGCCAGGATCTCATCTAACGCAGCCTCTATAGCTTGTTGTCTTCTTAATATACGGTTGCTTCTTTGCGCCCAAAACTGCCTGGTGCCCTATCAGCCGGCGGAGCTTCACACGCCTGGGTGATCTGGTGAGTCTTGGAATTGCTGGCGTTGGTAAGGGGTTTGGCGTTCCTTCTTTTGTCTCTCGTGCTTATGGCTTACAGGCATGACGGTATCGGAATGGTGGTCGTGGGAAATTGTTGCTTGTGAGCTTCACTGCATTCTTCGAATGAGCGAATAGTGGTATCTGACCCTTATATGAACTCTTCAGTGGCCGCTAGTTTGTATGTGCCGAATCCTGCGTCGTCTCCTGCAATGTACTGACACACTTCCCAGGCTGGGACCTGCCGCCCTGGCAGCGCAGTCTGTTATCTTGTCTACTTGCAGTGGATTATGGCAAGCAAGCAATGCACTCTCCATCGCCGCTGCCGTTCGGTGTGTTGCGACATCTGCATCCTGGCGTCTGGTCTGACAAGCGTAAAGGGTGGGCAACCTCCTGGGGGCTGGATTGGCGAGAGAGGCTAGCTTGGCGTGCAAGGTGTCGCTGTTCATGGCATTGTGTGCGGCCTCTCTCATGTGCAGCCTTCTGGTTTGCTTCCGCCATAGTATGTGTTCACTTCCCCTGCGACGTTAGAGGTAACTGACGCATTTACAGACTGGGCGTAAGTTAAGCTTCAGCTCACCTATTTCCAAATCTAAAGATGAGGACAGGTACATGTTCAACAATGACCCAACGGTTGTGCTCCTTGTGTCCCAGATCCTCCCGCTTTGGTGAGCCCCAACCTCAATCGCCAACGAGACGTTCATGTTTATATATCTAGCGCTGGGTTCCAAGCGTTTGATGCCCTCGCAACGGTATCTATGGGAATTCTCCGCGGCATTGGGAAACAGGTGAGACCATGACAGAGCTTGCAGGCCAGATCTTGACGGTAGCAATAGTCACATGGAGCCGTGATAAATCTGACAGCCTACTATGTATCTACCTTCGGTTTCTAGCCCGGGAGTACTATGCTGACTTCATTGGTTATAGGTGATCGGTATTCCATTGGGGCTATGGTTGACCTTCAGCAAACACATGGAGTTGTACGGCATATGGACTGGAGTAAGGATACATGCATCGTGGCCAGAACTCGACGTATTGATCACAATACTAGCTGACGGTAGCATTGATCTATGCCGCTGTCTTTGGCGTTGGCCTGGTGTTACGCTCCGACTGGAATTACGAGGTGGACAAAGTTCGAGCACGTTTTGAGGCAGATCAGGCGCAGCAAGCAAGAAGCGTTGAGGTTGGACGACCTTCGGGTAACGGTTCCGCCTAGACATAACAATAGAATATAGAGGATTTACGGAAGTCTACGCGAAGTAATGATGACACGCCATGATACACAGTTACACACACAACAAGGCGACGGACGTCTGTGAGAAGGAATCCCTTCCTCAGTGAGCGGCCGACCTCGACAATCCATTAGAGTTGACTTGGAGACGCTCAGTGGTACCGTTTGCCGAAGCAACTGGCTTGGTGGTGGCAGCATTGCCCAGAGCGGTCTCGATTTGGTTTGCGAGCACCGTCGGTCCAGCGGTTTGCGGAGCTAGGAACCAAGGCTTGCTCATGTAGTTCCTAACACTGCGGAAACGAGTTGAGCACACGGCCAACGGCCATGAGACTAACGCACCTGTCGGGTAGCATCACTACAACATTCTTGCCTTCCACGTTTCCAAAGCGTTCGAAACCATCCGAGCTATGCAGATAACGAAGAGCGCCCGCCAGAGCACTACCACTGCTGCCGCCGACCAACAAAGACTCCACTCTGATGACCTCCCGAGCAGCAGCGAAAGCTTCCTCATCATTGATCTTTTCCCTACCACAACCATGAGTAAGAGATGCTGTACATTGTGCACAACATGTTCTCACCAGACGTCGATGGACTCTCTAGCAAGGACTTTGGGCAAGAAATCATATCTGTTTCCGAGTCAGTATGATGCATGGCTCAATTCTACGGCGTTGCAGACCCAATCCCTTCAACTTGATAAGTGCAGACACCACTCTGAACTTCTTTGTTAACATTGTCGGGGGCCAAGATGCTGCCAACAGGATCCACACCGACCACAACGCACTCCGCATTGTGCGTTTTCTTGAGAGCACGGCTGACACCAGTTATTGTGCCGCCAGTACCGGCACCTGCAACAAAGCAATCAACTTTCCCTGACGTCGGCCGTTCCGACTTGGATGGCGCTGTTATGGCAGCCTAAACCAATGATAAGATACCGCAACGGGGGTGAAACTACACGGACATACGATGATTTCGGGGCCGGTCGTGTACTCATGAGCCAACGGGTTGTTAGGATTGTCATATTGGTTCAGAATGACGCCATATGGAATTTGTTGCTCTAGTTTACGTGCCACGCCTGGAATGGTCTTGTCGATTCAGCACACCATCTGTTGGGTGGACAGACGACCGTACCAATATGACTCTCAGGGGAATCCCAGGCAGCTTCGGTTGGCGTTCGAACTATCTCTGCCCCGAGGGCCCGCAAAGTTGCTTCTTTTTCCCTGCTCATCTTCTCAGGCAATGTGATGATGACAGGATATCCCTGGAACCATCGTAAACGACATGACGGGGTCACAGAGCACCAATCGTTACCTTGACAGCTGCCACCAACGCGAGGCCGATTCCTGCATAAGCATGAGCATCAACTCGGCGGCTTGCCAGCCCGACTCGGGGCGCACCAGTGTTTCCACTAGTTGGTTCGATAATAACACTCTTCCCTGGAATCAGCCTGCCCTCCTTCTCCGCCTCCTCCACCATACGCTTTGCTATTCTGTCCTTCACAGAACCACCAGACGAAAGGAATTCTGGTTTGCCAACTATCAGGCGAGATCGACATGAGCGCTGGCAACTTGGAACTGATGCTACAGGGCGGACTCACGTAGATTGCACTTAAGGCCATGCAGGGCAGCGAACCTGTCCAGCCGGATAAGAGGAGTGTCACCGATGGCTTCAATAGCATCTTCCAAGATGCCCTGTACTCGATACGACATGTCTACGTGATTTCAGAAGAGAGTTTGCAGTGGAAAGGAGCGTTATCGAAAGTAGAGGATGAGAGCACGCACTCACTACACCGCGGTTGCGTGAGCCGGACGCGTCCGGACGCGGCCCTCGGATCTTGGGGACCGCGGGCGCCTCATTCGTTACGTCACAGTGCCCTGAGCGCCCAGGCTCGGACATATTGTTCATTATAGCACATACACATACCACAGCTAATACATTCTGGAGATAGAAAGAGACCTGACCCACACCCACCCTTAAGAACTGCATAATACTCTGTGCCTAGGAAGCTCCCGACGCTCGTCTGCCTTTCACCTTCTTTGCTTTCTTCGCCGCTTTAGCTTTTGCCTGGACAGGAAATTGATCAGGAAATTGATTGACTGAATGGAATGGACAACTTGACAGCGCACCTTGCCACGTGCTCCTCTGCCAAGTTGTTCCGGCTCATCTCCGTCCATGCTCGTGAGGTCCGACTCTTCGTTTTCTCCGTCCTCTGCGGAGGAGTTCCCCTCTCCGCTCCCACCATCCTCGTCTACCTCCGAACCAGCAGTGTCCTCGCTGGACTCCTCGTCCGCCGCAGCCTTCACTTTCCTTTGACGCTTTCTAGATCGCAGAGGACTAGTTCGCACATCACTAATGTCAGTTCTAATCCTATCAGCGATGATAAACTCACGTTCGGTTGCTTGGGATATTCTCCCTATCCGCCGCAGGCAGCCGTTTTCGCTTCATAGGGCCGGATTTTGTCGATCGTGGCGCCTCATTCTGAAGCTGCACCAGTATGTCATCGGGTAGATATATCTTGCGCTGAACAGCGCTGGCTTTGGAAGAATCTCGAAACCGAACAAATATGTCTCCCGGCAGCTCCACTTTCGCGGGATAATTAGAGATACTCCAGTTGTGCGTGGCTGCTAGCCTTTTTAAAAGGTGCTGTGCGAGCTCGCTGATGATAAAGACATTCTGATAGAGTATGTGTAAGAAGCACGTTGCAATTTGACTTGGCATAACGTCTGCGAACCTCGGAAAATGATGGGTCTGCATCGTCAACTGTCTTCAGCCTTCCAGCGAGATGCCACAGCAACGGCAGATTCTCTGCAGTGCAAACGAGGTCGAAATAGAAGCGAATGTACCTGATGGATTCAATCAGCACTAATAATGGCCATAAATGGTAGACGAACTTGGCCATCTCGCTCAAATCGTCTACAGCAGCAGAAAAATCTGGATGATGGGCCAGCAGATGAAGAAGACGAGGCAATATCATCTCGAAACACGCGACTCTGGCGTCTGTCAACGTCTTGTGAGGATATGTTCTCATGCAGAAAGTCGAATTCTCGTACTGCGAGGAAGGCGACGCATGCAGTTGACGACATACGAGCGAGACTAAACCACAATTATCACCATGAGAATCTGCCTCAGAATTGGGCATGCAATTCAGACCTTTTCACGCGGTTCATTTTCAGGATCGTGGACGGTCAGGAAAGGAATGACGTTGTATCGTGGTTGTATCTGCATTCGAGAGCCGTATTTGATCATCTTGTTGATGAAAAACATGCGGACCCCGAAGCAGGTATCCTGCATGAGATTAAGATCATCTATGCGGTGCGCAATATGATTGCCTCACCTGGGCAGTGAGAGCCAATGTGAGCAATCTCTTTCCAATCATTTTGTCGTACACAGGGCTTCGTGCTAGCTTCAACAAGGAGACCGCTGCCTGTGCCCGCATTCGAGATTTGTCCAGAAGACTGCACGCCGGTCAGGACGCGCTTTATGAAAGTCGATATGAACCAAACCTTTGATGGACGTTCTGGAAGGGCATACCACCCGTATCCAAGATGTTGAAGAGCAGGCTGATCACTGGCTTAGCGATATCTGCAGCTTGCTCGCCAGATGCATGGGATAGGCAGCGATTAGTGCAGATGCGGATGGCGTACTCCTTTGCCAGAGTTCCAAGGGGAACATCTGGATCATCGGCCCATTCCTCTTCGTTCTATGGACAAGCATCTGTCAGCGGCGCTAGATTCAGGTTGTCAGATCAGAGTACCTTCGTCACATCCTCGTTCCTCATGAATAATTTCTTCAGAATGAACTGCATCACGATGTCACTGCATGACTCAAAGGCATCTGGTGCGCATGTTGCCAGCTCTGCCAGCGCCGAAAGATGCCCAACCAGCTGTTCTGGACGTGCCGCACCTAGCTTGGCTGCCAGTGACTGCTGAACGTCAGAGATATGATGAAGGAGAGCAACTGCCTCATACTTTCGCCAAGTTAGTTGCGAGCTGGGCTTTGTTTCTGGAATGGGCCAACAAGCGAGCAGCATACTTCGCCGGGCGTGCATGCGGTCCTTCTGCATACCGAGTGGCCTTATCTGCGAGTCGTCTGCATGCGGCGATCAGTAACACAACAAAAGGAAACAATGGTTCAGCCCCCCACTTGTCTGAAGGCGCCATAGCTGGATCGTCAACGAAGACAGAGGAGAGGGCTTGCAGCGAAACCTCGGCCAGCAGCTCACTGGTCTCTCCAGCCAGGGCTTTGGCGAGTTCAGCGACGTGAGGTTTCAGCACAGCTGGGTTGAACTTGGACACTTTCGACAACAACGCGCTGATATGTTTGCGAACAAGATCATTATCTGATCGTTGAAGGGCCTTCACCAGTGGCGGGACAGAAGTGATATTGACGACCCATGGAGCAAATTTCTGCCAAAGGGTGCGAAAGGTTGGAACGGTTGAAGCTGCAATGTTCTCGAGTCTGTTGAAGAAGTCCGCCTGAATAGATGTCAAAACGAAGCTACAGCACAGAACATCGTACATAGCCACCTTGTTCTTCGCGATCGTCTTTATGTCGGCCAGTGAATCAACACAGGATCGCAGCAACTTATATGATCGTTTGTCATTTAGCTTGGCAAACGACCAGAGATCATCGGTAGCTTTCATTGGTTCCGGCAGATTGGCTGTCAGAAGTATAGGCGGTGCATTCTCTTGCATAAGACATCACATACCCGAGAGACGCTGAATGATGCCCTGGAGCTTTTTGATGACTTCTTCTTCTCTCTCGTCAATGATACCTCCCTGAGACACTTTAAATACGAGATTTCAACCAAAACGTCCAGCGCCCGCACATTATTGTCTTCGCAGCAGTCCACGTAGGAATCCAGCAGGTTCGTCCTCCTGGATCAGCTTCAGTAATGCTGTTCGTTTCAGCTCCATACACGACATACCCGGGTTGCAGTCCAGCCAATGTAAACAAGCCAGCAAGTCCCTTGTCATCAATGAATCGCAACAGCACAGTCAAGTGTTGCGTCCATGTATCCTCGTCGCTCTTGTCAGATGGCAGCGGGAGAATGTAGTTGCAAAACACGTTCTCGATGAGGGATCTGCGCAAAGTCCAGAAGAAAGTTTAGAATTGCGCGTTGAGCACCTACCTGATTTCAGAACTAGGCTGCGCAAGGGCGTGCAAGAGGTCATTCGGTATCCATGACACGCGGGCCATGGTGCGTCCATCGAGTGACTCTCTGCAACCACGTCAGAATACTGTCCGTCTGGAATCGACACATCTTACAGATCGGCGTAAGCTGATCGGTATAGCTTAGCCAGAGACACGGCCGCTTCTTGTCGAACAACTGCCTGGAAAGACTGTCAACGCATTACTTCTAGCACTGAGGACCGCTCGCCTTCTTATCTAACGTCCGACCACCGATGACCTTCAGTGTGTCGACGCTAATGTGCTGCAGTACTGCTTCGTAGTCGAGGCGCGAGCAAACCTTGCACGCCGCGACGCGCACCTTCTCATCGGGATCGAGCAATTTACGTCGTAGGATATCTTGCTCTATGGTCAGAAATCGATCGCATCCAAAAAGGCGAACGAAACTCACCCTCTGCTTCACCTCTTTGCTCCGGGTGATTTAGAAGCAAACTGGAGATTGCATCCAGCAATGCTACGCGTGCTGCAACCGCCTTGTCATTTTGTCGGAGGAGCCAAGTTCGCCAAGTAGAGGGATATTTTTTCGCCAGCTCCCCGCTACCTAGAGTTGTCTTCTCCCCGAACATGGTGCCAAGAGTCTCGGTCGCCATTAGTCGGATGTCAATCTCGTCCACTCGTAGTTCTTCTTCCAGTTGTGGTATCACGTTCAGTAGAAGTGTTGGACAATCACGGTTTAGCTGCTTGATCAGATTATGCGCGGCACGAAGGTCCTCTAGGTCTTCCCCTCGGCTGTGTTGGAGAATTATGTCTGTGAAATACTGTATCAAAGAAGGTCAGGATGAGATCCCACACGTAGCGAAGCTCTACAGACCTGAGACACGTATCGCTGCAGCTTCTCTGCTCCTTCATTGCACACCGCAACGGCCAATCGGAGTCCTCCATCAGCCGAGACCTTCACCGAATCGTCAGTGGGAGACAGCTGCGAATCAACAAACGTTGTGCATACGTTCTGGGTCAAAAACTGAGACAACAACACTTCGAGCACGTCCTGCGGGACCGTGTTGCATTCGTCCACGAGAGCCACTAGAATATCCCCCATGAACGTCTGTATGTTACTTTGCACATCTTGCCTTGGCCACCGTTAGCACGTGAAGCTCTCAATCGACGAGCAGTCTTACTTTGCGAGATCAAAGAAGTTGCGGAAGATCTCCGACATCAATTCATCGGCTTGCGGTAGATCACAGACGAGGACGATGCTCTTGACGTTAGAAAGCGACTCCAGAAGATAATAGTATTCGGTGAAATGGGGACCGCTTGGGGTTTTGAGACCAGCGTAGAGTTGTCGGGAGAAGAATTGGAATATGTCCTACATAAGGGGTGAGAGGATGCAGAGCTCCATAATGGAGCATCCCACCTTCAGCTCCGTTGCCGTGTACGGCGCATCGGGTGCATATAGCCTCAACAAGTCGGCAAGACAGCACGCTGCATACGCCTTCACTCCTTTATCCTTATGGAGGAGAATGGATGTTGAGATGAGCTCCTTGCGCACAGATGCGAGTGAATCGGTATCGACATTGTCTTGATCAATGTCGGCAAGTTCCGTGTGCAAGGACTGTGTGCAGACGGTGTCAGCGTTCCAGTTCCGCCCTTCACCAGTTTAGAGACACACCTTCAGCTTTCTTTGCAAGGCATCAGTTGAGAGGCCCTTTCCAACCAACTTCTCATGGAAGCCCAGCTTGTGTGTCGCTGGCTGCGCCTTGCGCGTTGAAACCATTGAGGTCGAGGCACGTATGCGCAGTTCACAGTGGATTGACAGTTGAACGGCGAGATAGGGACGCGACGCGACGCGATCCCCACATTACTGACCAAGTGCCACGTGGACTTTCCAAAATTGTGCTGTGTACGGCAGGGAGTGCTCATACGTCTGGACATCGCAATAAGTTGGCGCAGTGCGCTTGCATAATCTCGAAACTTCAACAACGATGTCAACAAGTATACCACCGAAGAGGGTCCTACCGCAAAAGGAGGCTGCTCTATTTCGGACACTTCTAGTGAGTGTCATACCTTCGGCACGCTTGAGGTTCGTGAAGTAACTTGGTGCAGCAAATGTACGAGACGAAGCTGTATAAGAAGGGCGTAAAGACCGCAGACACCATACTCAAGAAGTTCCCTGAACATGGCGGTGAGTGCATCTTATCCAGTAAGATACGATAGCTGACTGTGTCTCCAGAAACCTTGTGCATGAAGGGCCTAATTCTACATAGCATGGATCGTCGAGAGGAGGGCCTTGAACTCATACGGAAAGGCGTGAGACTGGATTTAACCTCTCACATCGTGTGGCATGTCTACGGAATTGCCCACAAGAGCGAGAAGAATTACGAGGAGACGTTGAAATGCTACCTCCAGGCCTTGAAGTTCGACAAGGTGCGCTACGGTTCGAGCTGCTCGCTGCAGGTCTAATCGGGGTAAGCAGGAGAACTTGAACATACTGCGCGAAGCTGCTCAGCTACAACTGCAACTCCGCCACTACGAAGCGCATGTGGAGAGCAGAAATACACTTCTTAGGCTACGGCCCCAACTTCGACAAAACTGGTTCGCTTTGGCCATTGCGTACTATCTGAATGGAGATGACGCTCGGGCTCTTGCTGTGCTGCAACAGTTTGAAGGCACCCTCAAGGTGATAGTAGGCCAAGAAAACGAATAGACTGTGTCGCTGATCGATGACTCGATTCCAGAACATCGCGGATGGTGACGTCGAACTGTCCGATATCCTCCTGTTCCACGTCAAGCTTCTTGAAGCTCAGGGAGATTATGCGACGGCTATTGCATTATTGGAGGGGAAAAGGGATGAACATCGTATCCTGGACAGGGTTGCCATAAGGCTGACAAGAGGTCCGAAGGAATAACACCGTGTTGTTCTCGCAAGAAACTGATTTCAACACAGCACGTCTTCTCGGCAAGGTCGGCCGCGTGGAGGATGCACGTGATTCGTGGAGCTTGCTTCTTCAGAGGAACCCAGATTCTTACGACCATTACCGGGACTATCTTGCGAGCGAAGGGCTGAGTCTAGGTGAGACACCAGCTTTACCTTCTGTCATCAATGCCATGCATACTCACACTCAACTGAGCAGATAACCCACCTCCAGAAACCAAATCCCGGTTATTGGAAATCCTGGATAGATTCGCCTCGCTCTACCCGAGAGCGTCCGCACCTCGACGTCTAGCATTGGATGTAGCCGAAGGTACGATTCACGTTTTAATCGAAGTAGTAATGACCTCAAGCGATTTCTAAAGGAGACACGTTCCGCAGCCTTGTGGCCCCGTACGTAGTTTCTGGACTGCGGCGTGGCTCACCTTCGCTCTTCTCCGACATAAAGACATTATACCGAGATGACATCAAACGCGCCATTGTTGAAGACATTGTCCTTCGAATTCGTGAGGAGCTGGCTGCTTCTAATGCAGTGGCTGCTACACCGCAAGAGAAAGGTACCGTGACATCGAACGAGGCTCAATCAACATTGACTCTCGTTTCAGCGGGCGAGGCACCAACCACGTATCTTTGGACGGTGTATTTCTTGTCGCAGCACTTCTCCTATCTCGGGCGGTACGAGAAAGCTCTCGCAATGGTCAATGAAGCAATGGAACATACGCCAGCCCTTCCCGAAATCCTCATGATGAAAGCTCGCATCCTCAAGCGAGCAGGCGACACATTCGGTGCGGCCGAGTGGATGGAGAAGGCAAGGAGGCTTGATGGACAGGACAGATTCCTAAATGGCAAGTGTGCGAAATACCTTATGCGATCAGGTAATATCGACGCGGCAAATAAACGCCTTGGACTTTTCACAAAGGCAGAGCATTTGTTTCTTCTTATGAAACATGCTGAAGTGGAAACAGAAAGACTCTGTTAGTCCGGGGATTGACTTAGAGGAAATGCAGTCTGTCGCCTATCTGCAGCAAGAGGGCGACGCATGGCTCAGGCAGAACAAGCTTGGAAGGTCTTTGAAGCGCTATCACAACATTCTGAAGGCCGGCCCATCTATCTCCGTCCCCATCGGGAAACCATCTAATGGACGGCTCTTAGATCTTTGATGACTTTGAAGACGATCAGTTCGATTTCTATGCTTATTCTTTGCGCAAGTTCACCTTCAACGCATACCTGGAGTCAGTATTGTCTACTTTCCCGTACTTCTGCTCTAACAGTCTACTGAAGATTGCTGGCATTCGAAGATCGCCTGCGAGGTCATTCAGCTTATATCTCGGCAGCCACAGCTGCTGCGAAGGTACGTTTCCCATCTATATGCCAGTGCCAACATTCCAACCCACGTATAATAGATCTATCTAAAGCTGCATGATGGTCCCGAATCCCCACATGCGGATGATCAAGGTTTGCAATCACCGATTCAATGGCCATCTCCTGTCATTGACGTATCACAGCTGGCAAGCACGGCCGGAAGAAGAAGCGACCTGAAGCTTCGACAAACGGCGCGAACAGCGCGAACGGCAAAGCTTCGGAGAGCCCAGTACCATCGGGAGGAGCGGACGCCGAAGGTCGCGATTTGTTGTCTACGAAGGAGCCACTGCAACAGGCTTACAGCATTCTTTCACGTTCCGATGGTCTCATCCGCAATCACCCCGAATTTTGGGTCGTTACATTCGATGTTGCCTTACGACGAGGTAAGAGAATCGTCAGCTTCCCTCGCGGCCACTGAAAGTGTCTGCAGCAAAGTATCTTCAAGCAGCGAGAGCCCTTCAGACAGCCAAATCGCTGCACAGTGACGACCCCGAGATACACGTCCGTGTTGTGGAGTTCACGTCGCGAGGTCCGTCCGTCTGCCTCTGTGACTTACCAATCAGACCCACTACATTCCCGATAGATTTCTCGACTAGCGAGGCCCGTGTAGCGAAGACAATTGAGCGGATTGCAAGTGAATTAGCGCCCCGGCAGTCTCTTGAGCAGTACAATGCGGAGTACTTGCAACGTCATCCAAACAACCCGCCCGCCATCTTAGCAGCTGCCCGCGCATTGCATTTAATCAAAGGCGCCGAGGGGTCCGAAGATACCCGAAGCTTAATATGGCAGCTTCTTCATCCTGAATGTATCGCCGATGTCAAGGTACGCTTTCGTCTAATGACTCATGTTGATGTGTTTCTTGAATTCATGTCTTAGACTTGCTTGGCGGCGTTTGCATTCATCGGAGAGGTGTGTGGGGAAGACATTCAAGAGGAGTTCAGAAAGTCGTGTAGTGCACGTTTCCCTCTCGCCACCATCTTCCTTCGGCCTAAGGAGCAGGAAGATCGTCGGAAAGTGATCAATGCGTTTACGGAAAGTGCGGAATAGATGTCTCTTCACTTTAGAGTCGCTAATGAGGAACTTGTCAACATATGTGTACCTGGATACGCAGCTGTGCGGATCGCAGCTGTTCCCACGACCTGGCCTCGTGGCAGCAGACTTCCGGAGGAGGGCGGAACCGAAGCAAGTTCGCGAGTATAGCCACTTATTGTCAGATCCCCATAGTGAAAACCAAACGTTTAAGGATCGAGCCACAAGGCTCGAAGTTATGAGCAGTGAAACATTCCAGTAGGCCTTGGAAGTGCCAGACAACTGCCAGCCGCGCACTGTTACCCTGTTCACCGATTTGTTTCCCAGCCCGGGAAACTTATGAGATCCGGTTCGGTAACAAGATTCAGGCTATAACATGGGGTGGAATGTGCAGAGACAGATTTTGGTTCGCTCGGGAACGAGAAATAGCTCAGATCGAGGTGCTCTATGTAGGCTCAAACCAACATGTAGGTCTTGGTGTCTATCTCGCTCGGTCTCGCGAACTCGTCCACTTCTTCCTGTGCTCTGAAAACATCCCGTGCCACGAGCAGACCTGGCTTACAGTTGTGGATCAGATCAATCTGCGACTTGCCTCCGTCCAGCACATTATCAGGAACTTTCCCCCGCCTCTCCATAAAATCGCCTTGCTCAACTTCTGTGGGCACCGCTCAACGGCCAGGAGAGAGACAGACACCGCTCTTGACCTTCTACAGTGGAACGGTCAAAAGGATTCTATCACGGCACAGCGGCAATGGAATGGAAAGTACTTGGAAATGGAGCTAGAATGGGAGTAACTTGACCGTGCCACTAAGAACCACGCAGAACTGTGCGTGCACGACGGCGAGCGCCAATGTCCTCGCCCTGGGGAGATTGCTTCCGCTTGCATCCCGAATCGTCTACTCAGCCACTCGATCAATCATGTGCACGTCGGCCCGACGCGACGCGTCCTGGCGCGTTGGCCAACATTATCACCACCACCACCACCACCACCATCCCCCCCCGCCGCGATGCCCGAGCCGACAAGTACGCCCACCTCTTCCGCTATGACCTATCGCAATCCAGCCCTCCTCACGGAACTCCTGCAATTCCATCCGCAACTACTCCTCGACGACGTCGTCAATGTTGCGTATGAAACATTGTACCATGCTGTCGAGGCGCTGGAAGTATTCCTCCTACGTTGGGCTGAGGACAGGCCACAAGAGGTCACAAAGGAGGTGGATGGGGTATGTCTTCCTAGACATACCGGCTGCAGAGCACGCTTACATCTGAGCTCGGCAGGGTCTATATGCCTTCCAAACGCTCCTGGAGTCGTATGCGGATACGGCTTTCGACTTCTTCGAAGTCTGGGCATTACGAAACGTCTTCTCCTTCCCACCCTCCGATACGCCGTTGCCTGTTGTGCTTCCTCATCACGCACAGCTAACGCTGAAAGGATCTGAAGAAGATGAGGACAATTTGCGATCGCAGCTGGACAATCTGCGTGCGCAAGTTCGAGAGGTATAGCTTTCCGTCTTTGTCTATGAACCTCCTTCGCTTATCCCATTCCCAAGGTCAGAAAGCTGAATTTGCAACTCAGGAAGGCGAATCGTCTTGCCGATCGGCGCCTGACGCAGGCAAAGCAGCGATTGCAACATTACGACTTCCTGCGAGGAACGGCGGCAGCATCCATCTCCGGTAAACGTCGTGCTCGGCCGTTCCGAGCCCTCTCTAACACCAGACTCTTAGTGGCAGATCCGCTTACCGACCTCCTGCAAGCCTTGTTTACGCTGCCACCGCCCTCTTATGCCGTTGCGTCTGGTTCGACGAAAAGGGTTTGGGAAGAGAGTAAGAAAGGGTACGTTAACTGGGGCGTTCGGCGGCTTGTCGATCGGGGCCGTAGCGGGGCCGTCCTTGAGGCTTTGGTGGAGAAGGTGGACCATGTGGGCGACTGGGAAACCGGGGGAACGGTGAGCTCTGCGAACACAGGTGCAGACTAGATACCGCTCCCCGGTAAAGTCGATAATGAGGGTGTTGTTAATGCATGTGAGCTCGGATACATCAGTGCGCGATTCAGGAGTGATCCGACCGGCAAACATCCAACCAAGTCAGAGCCTTCGCTTGTTCGCGAGCGTACACGGAGCCGAAGAGATTCGGGGTCTCCTTGCTTTTGGATCTTCGCAGTGAAACCCAAAAGTTTAAAGGGCTTTCTGTAGCTATCTAAGCACTAAAGATCGACGGCATGTCTCTGAGAGCAGTGGGCAGAGGCGACCGACCAATCAGTTGTTCTGTGAAGCGTGTCTCACTGCCGTAGTCCCCATCGAAGTATGTAGCTATGATGTGTAATGTGAGGAAGTAGATCGATCATGAATGATGGTCCTGCAAGTTATCAAATCACTCCTCCATGTGCTGGCGAGTGGTGTACCACCGCGCACGGAGCAGAATCATTTGTGTAGAGTTGTGTGCACCAAGTCAGTGTGAGGCATAATTCTCTATCAAAACTCCGTGGCGCTACAAGACTCCGTGGCACCAGTGTGATCGGTCCTGCCCCGGGTGCTCCGTCTCGCTCTCATCCGTCTCACATTGGGGATCGGGCCTGCCCATGGTGATCGGTCTCACTCTCATCCGTTTGCCCTAGCGATCGGGCCTGCTCCACGTGATCGGTCTCTCCATCCCGTGATCCAGTGCTGAACACGGGTCTCGCTCTCTCACCTGTATTGCCCTAGCGATCGCGCCGCACGTGATCGGTCTCTCGCTCTAATGATCCAGTCCCGCTGAACGTCGGTCTCGCTCTCACCTGTCTTGCCCTAGTGATCGGGCATGCTCCAGGTGATCCATCTTACTTATTCATTTGTGCTGCTCCTGAGACTGGTATCACCCATTCTGTGACTGCACAGCCACAAGTCTGCAGTTTTGCTTCTCAGGCTGATTGCTCATGCAATAATGACAATCTGCCTGCTACATGATATGAGGCTCATGTTAATATGTGCAAGCACTATGCAAGAGGAATTTCCCTGGAGATGCCTAGTTCTTACAGGGATGCATCCAGTGGCTCTTACCATGCCCAGTATTGGCCAGATTCCCAAAACAGGCACCTTCTGCACAAATCCTTTTGCAGACAGTTGGGTCATATACAGAAAAAAAGAGCCTTCTACCATGAAGTAGCCAGAGGGGCAATATCACACTAGCAATCAGCCTGAGAAGCAAAACTGCAGACTTGTGGCTGTGCAGTCACAGAATGGGTGATACCAGTCTCAGGAGCAGCACAAATGAATAAGTTATGATGGAAACTGAAGCATATGATATTTCTGCAGTACTCAGCTTTGTCCTGGGCTCAATTGGATATTGTGACAACAGAGAAATGACATGCACAAAGTAGTGAGTAGCAGGGGCTGTGTGGGTGATCTGCAAAGTGATTTGATTCACGAAGTGATAATCTATGTTATACCAACTTCTTGAAATACAGATCAGTCTTAACAGGACTCAGAGTTGACTCTACCAATTGGATCACTATCAGTGAGGTCTGATTCTGAGGTCCTTTCAGCAAGCAAAGTATGGAGTGCCAGATTGTCATTGTTACAGCTTTGACAAGACAGGCTTTGCAATCAGGATGATTCAACCCAACATGGTTGTTACCCACTCTGAGCAGTCTCTCAGACCCAAGACCATTCAGCCCGGCAACAGAGAATGGGCAACAGCAATCTGTGCACTTGCAGCTGACAGTCACATCATTGGAAGGACCTCGGAGAAGGTCCTCACTGATAGAGTGATCCAAGCTGACAGGCATTGCCCTGAGTACTGTTAAGACTGTTCTGTATTCCAAGACATCTAGATACAGCACTCAAGATAGGGATAGACAGAAAAGGAGGGAAGTGGAAGCAAATGCAAAGGAGATGCGGCAAAGTCCCTGCCTGGGTCACATGACTATGATCCCAGAGCAGATAGCAGAACTGAAAGGTAAGGATAGATGGAAAGTGTACAATGTGAGTAAAGGGAACCTTACACTACTGCCCCATTTGTCCCATCTTTCAGGCTTACATTCCTGGAGCACAATGTCAAAGCTCTCCAACAGGTCAATGTCTGCCTAAACAAGTGCCAGAGGACCAAGAGAGCTTGTCCACAGGCTTCTGGTGCTCTTGCCGGAGAGCACCAGCCAGCTGTTGGCAGAGAAAGGTGTGGGTGAGCAGGAGAGGCAGGATGATGGTCCAGGAGAGGGACCAGCAAAGCGGCAGAAAGTGGGCCCTTGGGTCTGTAGCAGGTGTCAGAGTGCTGGCCATAATGTGCCGACCTGCCCAGTGGCTGCAGTTGATGACAGCTCTTCAGAGCTGAGCTTGATTTGAGCAAAGACAATGTCATTGTCAAGTCTCTCCATGACAATGATGGAAAGTACCCCTGCCATGATCGGGTCACTGATATGATCAGCTCCCTGATGACCTACATTAGTAGAACACCACTTCAGGAGAAAGTTTTCAGGGCCGAACACATGTTTTATAATAGATTGCAGAGATATGTCCCTTTTCTGTTTTTCAGCTCCAAAAGTTCACAAAAAAATTGAGCAGGTAGAGCATGCCTTCATAAAGAACTGTTCATAGACCCTCAACATTGGTTGATAAGTAGGTTGCAGATAGGGATGCAGACGGTTCGAACTGAACCATGAGAACTGCCAGTTCTCAGTTCTGGTTCAGTTCAAGAACTGAACCGGGACTGAACCGGAACTGGTGGTGTGGTGAGAGTTTGAACCATGCTGAACCGGTTCCAGATTGGTTCATACATGGTGTTGTGATGATGTTGTCTGCACCCATCAGGCTCTCTTCCACTATGTACCCATTATGAGATTGAAGGCAGTGTGTAACCGGCAGGACAGAGCCTGCACACAACCTACCTACCATGAGCAGCTTTGGTTCAGCCTTTACATCACCACCTGTCTCTCCACCTTTGAGTCCAGTTCCAACCGAGGAACTTTCTGATGATGATCTTGACTTAATCCAACCTGAGCCCAGTCAGGCAACCAACATTTGTGACACAAGCAAGCAGAGCATTGAGATGGTTGAGCTCAGTGATGATTCAGAGGTGCAGATCTTGCATGTAAAGCGGAACCGGGTGGACCAGAAGAGTGCTCCAATCCATGAGTACTTCACGGAGGCGGAGGGGAAAGAGAAGGTCCGTTGGTGCAGGGCATGCCAGTGTGTCTACATATGCTCCGGTCCATGGATTGCTGCTGATATCATGCCAGGGTTGTACATCAGAAAAGGCATAGAGCTGTGTGAGGGCACACAAGCTGCTGACAAGGCTGCTACCTCAGACTACACCAGAGTCACTAGCACAATACACAACAACAGTAAGGGCAAGGTAAAGGGGATAACACTTGATGACTTCAGGACTGTCCTACAGTAAGCCTGTGGAGGATCCTCAGAGACCAAGTCTGAG